>OX578277.1:6129628-6270628 GCA_951217055.1 Gerris lacustris | reverse complement strand
ATTTGTATAATTGTCAATTGTGTCATTTTTATTTTTTATCGAGATAAATTGGAAATAATTATTTTTTAGTTATTTATTGGATTTGCTAGATTAGTTTATGGTTTAAATGGATGATCAACCCCCCCCCCCCCTGAACATCTTGGTGTATACTCAATTGTTTTATTAATATTTTTTCTTGAAAAAAAATAAAAAAAACTGTTTTCTTTAGGGTTTATGGTTTTCTTTCTGTTAGTTTATGGTTTCAAACGAATGACCCCCCCCCCTGCACAACCCCTCTCTAGCAATCCTGCTCATATACTTAGATGCTCTCCCCCCCTTCATTGGAATCGTGAACTCACATATCATTTATAATTTTCTTAAACCATATACCAAGTGACCACTTTTATCCGATTTAAATATTGGTTCGTATATAATTTGAAAGCCCTTGATTTGTACATTTAAACTATATTATTTATTTATTTTTAAAAAAATTGGTACACGTACTTTTGTACCGATTTGTATGTTTGTTGTTATATAATATTTTTTAAATTTTAAAAGTTGTTTATTATTCTTTATTTGGTTATTTAAAGCCTTTTTGAATTGTTTGTTTATTGAAATATAATTTTGGTACCCCCGGGTACAATGGTACAAATGCCAAAATTAATATTTTAAATAATGATGTATATCGTAGAAAAGCTCTTGAAAAGTGTAGTAAATATTGTTATGTACTGAATTGTGTTAGTTCTTTTTTCTTGAGATAAATTGAAAAAACTGGTTTCTTTAGTGTTTTTTCAGATTTCTTTGATTAGGTTATGGTTTGTAATGGATGAACACCCCCCTCTCTGAACACCCCCCTCTCTAGCAATTCTGCTCATATTCCTAGACACACTCCCCCCCCCCCGCTTCATTGGAATTAGTAAACTCCCATATCTTTTATGATTTTCTTTAACCCTCTACCAACAATTATAAGTAGTAACATATTGTTAGCTTAATTCTCCCCCCCCCCCTCTTCTATTATTTCTTATTACACAATCACTAGGAAACCCCTTTGTACTCCTTATTTCTTACATATAAGTTGTAACATATTCTTAGCTCTATCCCCCCCCCCTCTCCTATAATTTCTTATTACACCATCACTAAGACACCCCTTTGTACTCCCTATTTCTTACTTATAAATAGTAACATATTGTTAGCGCTATTCCCCCCCCCCCCTCTTCTATCATTTCTTATTACACCACCACTAGGTAACCCCTTTGTACTCCCAATTTCTCTACATATAAGTAGAAACATATTGTTAGCTCTATTCCACCCCCCCCCCCCCCTCTCCTATAATTTCTTATTACATCATCACTAGGAAACCCCTTTGTACTCTCTATTTCTTACTTATAAATAGTAACATATTGTTAGCTATATTCCCCCCCCCCTTCTCCTATAATTTCTTATTACACCATTACTAGGAAACCCCTTTGTACTCCCTATTTCTATTGAACTCCGTTGTTGAAATTTCCATAATTTCATAATTACTAAGCCCAGTGTTTTCCATTTACTACTTTTGGTGGATACATTTAATTACTATTGATTATTTGATTAAAATATATCATAAAATTGACTTCTCCTCGGCGGGGAATCGAACCCGGCCTTTCTCCATCCGCAATAAAAAATATTTTCCTTTTTTTTTTAAAGCAATCTATACTCTCTATTTCTATTGAACTTCGTTGTTGAAATTTCCATAATTTCATAATTACTAAGCCCAGTGTTTTCCATTTACTACTTTTGGTGGATACATTCAATTACAATTGATTATTTGATTAAAATATATCATAAAATTGACTTCTCCTCGGCGGGGAATCGAACCCGGCCTTTCTCCATCCGCAATAAAAAATATTTTCCTTTTTTTTTTAAAGCAATCTATACTCTCTATTTCTATTGAACTTCGTTGTTGAAATTTCCATAATTTCATAATTACTTCCCCCCAGTGTTTTCCATTTACTACTTTTGGTGGATACATTCAATTACTATTGATTATTTGATTAAAATATATCATAAAATTGACTTCTCCTCGGCGGGGAATCGAACCCGGCCTTTCTCCATCCGCAATAAAAAATATTTTCCTTTTTTTTAAAGCATAAGCCTTTTTTTTCCCGTATACCACATCTCACAGCATATTTCTAGAAGCTAAAGCTATGTACCCCCCCCCCCCCCCCTTCTAATCAATATGAATTATTCAAGTTCTTTGTAAGAGTGCACTTATTATATTATATCATATCATATCATATTATATCATATCATATTTTATTATATCAAATCATATTATATTATATCATATTCTTAAAAACCACAGAGCATATTCCTAGACACTATGTACCCCCCCCCCCCCTCCCACCCCTGTTCCAATCTATAGAAATTATTCGAGTTCTCTGTAAGAGTGCGCACTTGTAATTTTTTACCTTAATTTTGTACCAGCTCCTATACAAAAACCAAACCCTATACAAGTACCAACTCTTATAAGTACCAGACCTATACAAGTACCTGGCCACTCGTCGGGCGGAGTTCGGCCGTAGGCCGAACGACGACCCGGCGAGTATATATATATATATATATATATATATATATATATATATATATATATATATATATATGCGCACACTTACTACTGCGGCCCGCGAAAAAATAGAAAAATTTATTTTGGCCCCTGCTATAAAAAAGGTTGCCCACCCTTGCCTTAGAGGGTCGAAACGTCTCACAAATAAATAAGAAATGAAATTCAACTAGTTTTACTTTCTCATATAAAGAGAAAGTATTGTGATGGCGCGAAAATTCGATTTTGAGATTTTGATGGATTTACACGTTTTGAGGTCCCCTCAAAACGTTTTGAGGTCCCCTCAAAACGTGCCCTCAAAAGGTCCCCTCAAAACGACAGAAAAAATGTCTGTCTGTCGTCTGTCGTCTGTGCAGACGCCTGGCGCCTAAACTACTGAGACGATTTTGACGAAATTTGGCATACATGTTCACAAAAATCATACCCCGAGGCCAAATCGAGAAATGAATTTTAGCTCCAAATTTGGGGGCGCTACCTCCCAAAAACTCTGAAAAAACGTTAAAAAAAAAAATATTTCTCGAAAACTGTTCCAACGATTTTGATTAAAAAAATTCTTAAATGTAGTCCATTTAAATTCGAATCCAACGATATAAGCCGTTTTCCCGGGAAAAATCTAGTTCCTGAGAAAAAAGCTTAAAACGCGGACGGAGAGAGCCCGGGTTCGATTCCCCGCCCAGCAAAAGTTATTTTTAAGATAAATTTTGATGAAATGTTTAATAATATTTAAATGTACATTTGAAAACTAATAAATGGAAACACTGGGCAAAGTAATTATAGACTCGTATATGAGAAAGTTTGTCTGAGTTGTCTAGGACCGATTTTTATATTTTAAATACACCTTTAATAATCCATCAAAAAAACTGAAAAATTTACAATTTAAGAAGGTGTTTAATTTCAACAACATTTTGTTGAAGAATAAAACAAATTATAATTATTTTTAACAATGTACAAATAGACTCCAGCATGTACTTGTACTTGTAATAGATTGTACTAGGTACAGGTACTAATTGGGTACATTATAATTATAAGCGTTATTTCTCGGTCTAGTTCGCAAATGACGATTTCTAAGACTTGTGTAAAAATTGAAAGCTAAATTCGGGACTTGGTATCGTTAGCAACAGAGGAAATTATTCTCCAGTGTAGCTTAGTTGGTTAGAGCATATGCACTAGGAAATACAGGAGGAATCCCGGCGCTGGAGTCTATTTTTCTCTGTCCGTCTTCCATTGTTAATAATAATTATAATTTGATATAAATTAAAATTTAAACTTTCCGTAGTATGAATACTACCAAAAACTTAAAAATTGAATTTCATTTTTTTTAATAATAAAAAATTCCAAGTGTTTATGTGAAAGAAAAAAAATCTGACCTGGGGAGTAGAAGTGGATGCAATGATGTCTTAAGTTGAAATTTACTAATAGAAAAATAAAACATAAGAGAGTAAAAACAAACAAATAATAAATATAAGGGTGACTAAAGAAAGAGGTGTAAATCGGGAGGGTAGACTCGAACTGAGAGGTTCGCTTCGGATCTAGTGAAAGCGGACTTTTGGAGGGGTCCCCTGCCTTTATACGCACTAATTGGCAATCTATTTTTAATATAAATTGTAACTACAAAATTAAAATGCACATCACGTACAACTATATTATGTTAACCTTCTTAAAAAGTATTATTAATAAGTGAAACGTGCCAATTATCGTGACATTCTTATATTACATATTCATATACTGACGTGCGACAATCGTGCTCCCAAAGGAGGAAAACACTTTTTTTGTTGCATTAATGTCACATGTTATTATTTATGTAAGATATTTTTAAAGTGAAACGCAGTTTAACTAGTCAATAGAATACTGATAAGATTCTTTAATTGTAGATATTTTACTTCAACAAACTTTTTTATTAATATTTTAGAAGGAAATTTGAAAAGGTGCATTTCTCTAAAAGATAAAATTCATATTTTACAATTTTGGTAGTATTCATACTACGGAAAGATTAAATGTTAATTTAAATCAAATTATAATTATATTAACTACGGGAAACAGAAAGAGAAAAATACACTCAAGCGCCGGGATTTGAACCACATGCCTCTATATTTCCAGTATAGCGCTCTAACCAAGTAAGCTACGCAGGAGAATGAGTTTCTCTGACGTTAATGGTACCTTGTCCCGAATTTGAGCTTTCATTTTTCCACAAGTATTAGGCCCTCCGCACACGGGTCGACTGCTTTGCAACTTGAGTTGGAAACTAGTTGCAAAATAGTCACACATGCAACCAGTTTGCAACCAGAATAAAACCCTGGTCCACACACGAGTGCAACTGATTTTAGATTAGGCCGTGACCTCTTTTCACACATTTCTGTTTGATCATTCATTCTTGTCGGTATTTTTCTTTGAACTTATATCTGCAACCACTTTGCAACGGGGAAGGATGGTCTCACGCAACCAGTTGCAAACTGATTTCAAACTGGTCTGGTTTTGTGGTCGACCCGTGTGCGGACCCCTACCTTCTACACGGGGCGTGTCACAGAACATTTGCGTGCGAACTAGTTTCCAACTCGAGTTGCAAATAAGTCGACCCGCGTGCGGAGGGCCTTAGAAGTCAACATTAATGACAAAGAACTAGACCGAGAAATAACGCTTATAATTATAAAGTACCCAATTAGTACCTGTACCCAGTATAATCAATTAGAAATTCATATTTTACGATTTTGGTACTATTCATAGTACGGAAAGATTAAATTTTAACTTAAATCAAATTATAATTACTATTAACAATAAGCTTAAAGTGTTTTTTGCTTAAAATGTTCAAAGTTCAAAAACATATACCGTATAAATTCATTAAACCGTGTAAATTCATTTTATCTACGATTGATGCGAAATATAAACATTATATCTCTGTTTAGATGCCTAGAAAGTGATTATTTACGTATTTGTATTCATTGCGCATGCGCGTCTCATAGTTCTGAAGAATTCCTCTTCTTTACCACGCTAGCGCGGTAAAGAAGAGGAATTCTTCAGCTTTACGCACGATTAGCGAGTTTGTTTACATTTAACCAGACTAATTTGCTGTTTGTTTAATAAAAGTAACTTTTATATCAATTTTTTTGTGAAAATCAATGAGTGTTTAAATGATTATGACGAATATGAGGAGAATAATACGCCTCCCGAAATAATTCGGCACAAAATACAAGTAATGAATTAATGTTATCTTTATCAAAAGAGAAATAGGAACTTGTATACAGGAAGTTTATTTTTTTCTGTATTTATTATTTAAATCTAACAATCGTAGATAAAGTACGGTACGCAACTTGTGCGAAAACGACATTTTGCATTGCTCGTGTTGTTTTACTACTCTCGCTACCGCTCGGGTGCAAACTCCACACTCGCATGCAAAATGCTACTTTCTGCACTCGACGCGTAATGTACTATTACATTATTTTAATTCTTACTGCACCGCTATTGTAGCACCACTAGATGTATTTTCTTTCATAATTGACCGATTTATTGACACTAATTGTGATTTGTATGGAATGTGATAACACTTAAAACTTCTTATATTTAATGCAGCCGAACTTTTTACGTGTTATCTTTAGGAAATTCCAGCGCAAACTCCTATGTCTGAAAATTTCCGTTTTGCTAAGTCCCGGCCACACAGAAAGCTGCGCGACGCGAGCTAGCTATGTCAGAAAATGTCCGTTCTGTTATAATGAATGGAGGTGGCAGTGCCGTAGCTAGACCATTGGGGGCCCCCCGCAAGAAATTTTTGGGGGCCCCTCGGCAAAGAAAATCGATGAACAAAAAAAAAAAAAAAAAACCTCTTGCATTCAGGATTGGGGGCAGGATTGCCAGGGGGCCCCCGCGCGATGCGGGCCCGCGCGGGCCCATAGTTACGCCACTGGGAGGTGGCCACACTGAACGCGACACTACCCTGGCTAGCTACGCTACGTCCACGACGCATCTCAGCTATGTTTAGGCAATTCAATTTGAAGGGATTCCTCGGCGATGGACTTGCGTAGACTGCTACAAACCCCTGCAACGAACATAAAATTTACTTTCCTATAACATACAGCAAGACGTTCTTCAGGTGATAATATGATCGCTCTTTAGTTCAATCTATTATTTTTTTTCTATACCACTTTGAAGAAGACGGAGAAGAAATTTAAAGTCACTTGATGTTATTCTAAAAAACAGGGTTGGGCAACCCTGTTTTTTAGAACGAAAGGGCTTTCGTTCATTTTGTTTTTAGACGAAAGGGCTTTCGTCCCTAACAACGTAAATTTACGTTTTGAATAATCCTTCAAAAATGACCTAACAACGTAAATTTACGTTTTGAATAATCCTTCAAAAATGGCCGTTTTTAATAATCCTTCAAAAATGGCATAACAACGTAAATTTACGTTTTTAAGTTTTTCTTTTTTGGAGGTACAGTACTGCTCACGTAAATTTACGTAGTGTACCTAGCGCTTTCTGTTGACTATCTGGGGTACTACGAACGTTCTATGAAGAGCCCAGTAGATAGAGCGGGGGTTGAGGGAAGAACAGAAAGATGAAGCAAGATTTCCACAATAATCCACAAAAAAAACCACAATTTTATTTTTATACGTTTTACAAAAATGGGGATTCGATTTATTGTTACCTCCAAAACATATGTTGGTTAAATTAGTTTTAATTATTTATTAATTTCTTGGTTATCCAGTCCTTGTGTAGTTGGGTTGTTGAGGATATACATAACCGGGATAACCTGGTTGAACTTGGTAACCAGGTTGGATGTAACCAGGTTGTCCTGGTTGTACTGGTACGTAACCGGGCATGTAACCTGGTTGGCCGGGTTGTGCAGGAACGTAACCAGGTTGGGCCGGAACGTAGCCAGGTTGTGCAGGAACGTAACCGGGCATGTAACCAGGTTGTCCAGGTTGTGCAGGAGCGTAACCAGGTTGGGCCGGAACGTAGCCAGGTTGGCCAGGTTGGGCCGGAACGTAGCCAGGTTGGCCAGGTTGGGCCGGAACGTAGCCAGGTTGTGCAGGAACGTAACCGGGCATGTAACCAGGTTGGCCGGGGTAGACGGGTCGCATTGGTTGTTGAGGAATTCCAGTGTATACCCTCGGTGGTGGTGGCATTGGAGGTGGTGGGGGGATGTAATCGCTGTAACATTAAAATTAATTAATTATTAAGAACTCCATTTTATATTTTCTTTACTAATTAGGTTTTTTGTATTAGAATCATATCTGATCTACTTGAGTTTTAAATTAAAAAAAAAAAAAATCAAAATTACCGCCATTTTTTATTTTCACAAAAAATATATTATTTGACCTTCATATAAAGTTCCATCTCAATCCACTAAGTTTGAATAATTTTTTTCATAATTTAAAATGGCCGCCATTTTTACGCGAAAATAAGTGATTTTACTAAGGCACCGTAGACAAAGTCCGGCACTTAAAACCAGGATTTTATAGGATCGTGTAAATTACAACAAATCGCTTTATAATAAGGATTTTATTTGTCTATTTAAAGAGTTAGAAATCGTTTCTCCACTGAGTCTCAGTTAACGCAGAGATCTAAGGTTCGGTACCTTGTCGAGACATTCTTTGTACAGATAATACTTTTTTATTTTGTTTTTTTTTTGCATAAAAATAAATATAACATCACTTTACACAATTTCAAAAAATAAATAAAATTCAATGCAAAGTGAACAGAGCAAGAAAAAGAAGTGTCATCAATATACAGTGTAACTATAACAAAAATGCTAACTAATTATCGAGATGGGAAGGACCTTTTGTTGGAACCTATCAATTAGGCCTTATTTTAGACCCATTTTACTAGCCCCGTGGTGGAGAGATCTCTTTTTTTTACCTCAGGGTAGTATTCTTGGACCCCTCCTATATTTCTTCTACACATACACACATGATATCCGTTAACACCCTTCCTCAGTCCTTGTCACTATACTATCAGTCCACCAACACCCTCAAATTAAAAGTGTTCATGTCACTTTTACTCTTCATCATAGTACCTATCCTCCAGTCATTCTTAACTAAGTCCTCATTCCTCAATCTAGCACTATCCGTTACCTTGGCCTTCACCTTGATCGACGACTCAACTGGCAACATCTCACAAAGACTAAAAGTACTGACATCTCAAGACGCTAATAGTGGCTGCGTCGTGTTCTAGATCGTAGGTCCAAGATTACTGAGTAATTAACTTCCCCTTGGTTCTCTTCCCCACGTTTTGCCCTTAGGGGGTTTTCTAAAGGGTTCTCTTACCCCACGCTTTGCCCTTAGAGGGTTTCCTAAGGGGTTTTCTTACCCCACGCTTTGCTCTTAGGGGGTTTCCTAAAGGATTCTCTTACCCCACGCTTTAATGCCATGATTTATTGCTCATATATGATCATATTACACTCACTTCGGCAGTAAAATTGCAGTAAAATGTACAGAGGTGTCTAAAGTGGCTGGCACTCTCCATCACGAGGCTAGTAAAATGGGTCTAAAATAAGGTGGGGGTACTCCTAAGGTGGGGTATCAACAAGTTAAAAATCTATACAAGCTTTGACTTACAATAATAAACTTATTAGCTACAGAAGTATATATATGTTATAAGGGAAACATCCGCAAAATAAATTCATACAAAGTTTGACAGTTTACAGTTTACATATTTCACAGTTCACATTTGTTTTAAACCAAACAAAATGGCCGTTTTTTTTTTGTTTTTTTTGCCCACAGAAAATTAAAGCAATTCAAGTTAACGTTATATTTGACCTTTGTCCTAAGTTTTGTCTCATTACTTTATTTTTATGGTTTAATCATTGATTATTTTTTAAGTTTTTAAGTTCAGAGGGAGCATCTCGAGACTTGGACCTTAATCCTTGTAAAGGCTCCCATAGATGATCTATAAAAACTGACAAGAAAAACGGATCTGGCCGGACTGTCCGTATTTTTCGATCGTTTGTGGCGAAAAACTGTCAGTACTTCCTGAAGCTGCTGGTCTGTTGACGCGGTCGGATTAGAATTTGAAAATCAATAGGTTTTTCCGGATCCAATCGGTTCCAAGTTTGAACCATTCATGTATTATTTATTATTAAAGGAAAATGCTACAAAATACTGCTGAGCAGCAAATAATGGTGAAGTATGGTCGTACGTGGTCGAGGGTGTATTTGTATGTGATTCATGTCTGTCCGTTATTGGACCGGTATTTTCAGATCGAATTTATGGAGGCCTTAACATTGATAGTTTCACATCTTAGAAGTCCGTTATAACGAGGTCACACTATAGTTCTTTATTTTTTACGTAAGGATAATTTATATTTCTTTTTCTTTATGTGAAGAACAAAATGCAGTAAAAATGATAGAACAAGTTATCAAATTAATTTTACTTTAGTATTGCAAAAAGGACACCATATACAAAAGAAAGTGCTAAAATATAACGTAACTGCTGAAACGTAAATAATAATATTAATAATAGCATGCAGAAAAGCCAAAACTAAGCAGTATAAATAACATTTGAAAAGGAACAGAACAGGATAATGACAAAAATAACTAAATTAGAATTATAGAAAGAAGACAGAACAGTAAAAGTTACCCCACCGGCGGTATTTGAACCACGAATCTTTGCATCCTGAAGTGTAAGTTGATTGTTATTAATTATTAATAAGTAATCTCATATTTAATAGATCTCGGGGCCTCTGCTTCTTGAGGTGGTGAGGTGGGATATCGGGGGTGGATTGGGAAGAATGGAGTTTTGTAAAATAATTGGGGTGATTTAATAAGGACTCGTGGAATTTATGGTATCTGGATATGGATAGGTCACGGACAAAAGGAATATCGAGATCATTATGGAGGGTTAGGTAGGATACGTAAAAAGGAGCATCGGTGATTTTACGAAGGATCTTTGATTTGTAGTGGACAGGAGTTGGAAGGCTTGGTGCTCCCCCAATACTCCAAACCGTAGGTCCAAGCTAGTTTTAAAACTGTGTTGTAGATGAGAAGTTAATTACTCAGTGTAATCTTGGATCTATAAGGTCTAGAAGATGAAGCAGTAACTTGTAGCGTCTTGAGAAGTCTGTACTTTTAGTCTTAGTGTGATCAAGGTGAAGGCCAAGATAACGGATAGTGCTAGATTTAGGAATGAGGACTTGGTTAAGAAAGACTGGAGGACAGGTACTATGTTGAAGAGTAAAAGTGACATGTGCACGTTTACTTTTAATTTGAGGGCCTTGGTGGACTGATAATATTGCCTTGTTGTCTGCGAAGGTGGCAAGTACTGAGGAAGGGTGTTGAGGGATATCATGTGTGTAGAAGGAATATGGGAGGGGACCATGAATACTAACCTGAGGTAAAAAAAGAGGTTCCTAAACTTGCTTAGAAAGATCTGGGACCATGGTAGCCACAGATCTATCAATGAGAAAGGACTTCAGAATCAGTTAGTAAGTGAAAGGAAGGTTGCCCTTGAGTTTCCAAAGCACCCCAGAGTGTCAAACTCTGTCAAAGGCTTGTGCCTCGCCAGGGAGACAGCTGAGCAAAACCTTTTTCTTCTATAGGGTGGGGCAATGACATCGACAATACGATGACACTGTTGGATGGTGAGCACGGAAACCAATCTGATGCTCAGGTAGGATGGTTGAAGTAAGGGAAGGAGTCTACGGAGAAGGAGCTTTTCTAGGACTTTTCCCATTACTGGGAGTAGGCTTATAGGTCGATAGGATGATGGCAGGTGAGGAGGCTTAGCAGGTTAGATTAGAGGATTTAGTCGACAGGACAGATTCGCAGGTCAGATACGTGGATTTTTTCATTAGCCCCGGTACAGACTGTCATTGTTATGGTTATCCCCTACAAATAAGCTCGTTTCCTTCAGATGAATTTCGTTAAATTTGCCTGGGGGTCTGTTCTGTTCATTTGTCGGATAAACCTGGGGGTTCAGGCCTGGCATACACTTATCATAATCTATAAACACCGACGGCTTTTCTTAGAGGAACTAGGGCTATTCAAGGAAATTCCCTTCTGTATAAAGAAATTATAACTGATTTGAAATTTGAATTTTAAGAAATTATAATGAAAAAAAAGATGATAACGATAACAAACACATGTACATACGACATAACACATAAAAATGAGTGACAAATAACTAACACTAAATATATATCTATAAAGCAATATGGGATGCACCTGTTAGGGAACAGCACTTGAGAGGAAAGTGGTATTTGCGTGTATGTGTAAGTGTGGATTTTTTTTTTTTAGTGAAAATTTACATGTTGAGCTTGGCGGCCCTGAGTATGGGGAATTTGGTTCCATCACAGAGTCCTCGTGTATCATCGAGACCCATGTCTACTATGGCGACACCTCCTAGGTTCTTCATCTTGGCGTAGAGTGCTTTGTAGGCGGCTGTGTCCGGTTCTTCGAAGGATACCCACATGCCTTCCTTCTTCTCTGAGTTAGGTGTTCTGAAAGCGTACGTTCCAAGCTTCTTAGATGGGTCAGGAATACGACGGAGAGCTGTTTTAGGTGCTCCGGGATTATCTAGGCTGACGAGATGAACGCATATTTCAAAATATGCTCTCATACCTGCAATATAGAAACCAAATTATTCAAAAACATATTATATATAAACAATACTTTTCCTATATTACCTTCAGAGAAGGTGAGAAATAGTAAAAATTGATTATTTATAACAATTGGGTCTACCTATTATTTTAGGGTAATTGGCTACAACGTTTTAGTTACCATGTGACAACAGGCTGCTTGAGTTACAGGGGATTTAAGAGATATGATTAAGAATAACAAGTGATATAAGAGACAAATTAAAAACACGGAATGTAGAAGATGAATGAAAGAAAAAGGTGATTTAAGTAATGAAGAAGAAACAGTTGATCTAAGAAATGAAGAAGAAAGGTGTTTTAAGAGATAAAGAAGAAACAGGTGATCTAAGAAATGAAGAAGAAACAGGTAATTTAAGAGATAAAGAAGAAACAGGTTATCTATAAGAAATGAAGAAGAAACAGGCGATTTAAGAGATAAAGAAGAAACAGGTTATCTATAAGAAATGAAGAAGACACAGGTGATTTAAGAGATAAAGAAGACACAGACGATTTAGCAGAAGAATAGGAGACGATAATTCAACAGATGAATTACAAACGGGAATTTACAAGTGAATAAGAAACAGATGATTTAAGAGAACAATGAGAACCAGGTGATGTATCAGATTAAACATTTTTATCAGATGAACAAAGGATTAAGAATCCGAATTATAACAGGTGATTCAAGAAATAGATTATAAACAGGTGGATGATTTAGGAGAAGAATGATAACAGGTTATTTATCAGATGAAGAAGTTATTAAATAAAAAAAATGTGTAATTTACCATCTTCTTTGGTATAAGGTCCTTTCTTTCCTGGACCATCGACAGGCGCCACTGGAGGAACTCCTGCTGGAGGAGTATCTCGTGTCATCTTCCATGATCTTCCAAAGGTGGGGATTCCCAAAATAAGTTTCTGACCTAAGAATTTAGATATAGGAATAAATTATCTTTATAATATAATTAAATTGTAGTCAATATCTGTATGCATTATTTATTTTACGTTATTGTTATGAACTTTTGTTACCACTAAGAAAGGACACCCCCCCACTCCCTCCACTCAAGGACACCTCAGGCCATTAATAGGCTGTTGGTGCCCAATGCAGTCATATCTATCTTCCTCTATTGTCTCATTACGAGACGTCTAGTGTCTTATAGAAGAAGACACTCCATTATCCACTTTCATTCTTCAGTAAACGCGTAAGTATAAAACCTTGGTTAATCGAAGCCGTACTTAATATACCAAGTTTAAAAATTTTAATAAATAAAGATTTCAAAAATTAAAGTGACTTTAAGACGTGAGTTTCTGAACTGAAACCTCTTATTTTGTTTACAAACAAATAATCTTTAATTATAGATTAATTTCGTAGGGAAAGGAAATGAAGAATTTTATGAAGCGTAATTCTCCTCAAAACTTAGTCTTGGCGTCCATTGGACGCGTTATCACTTGAAAAGAACTATTAGTTTATATACATCCATCGTGAAATGGATCTTGACGCCATCAGGTCTTCACGTATTTCTATCGCTTGAAGCGGCAGAAGACACACTAACGATATAATTCTTGCGTGTCAATCATGCAAATTCGTGCGTGGTTGAATGCGTCAAGAGAAAACGCAAAGGTCACTGGACATAACACAAGAATGAGTAATTTTATTAAATTTAGATGTCCTCCTTAGACGTTCCCATATCTAATCTAGTATGTTTTGTTTACCAATTTAGGCATAGACCAAAGAAAGCCTAGACTTGCCAAAGGACTTGTACAACTTTATATATAACGAATGACACGGGATTGGTATGACCATCCATAAGCTGTACAAACGTTTCATTAATACTCACTAACAAATAGACTTCACTTCAATAAAGTTCTATCAAGGGTTTGCCGTAGCCGGGAATCGAACCCGGATTATCTAATTCCAAAGTATGAATAATATCAATAAGCTACCACTGACTCTTGACTTATCTAACAATAATTGATTGATATTTAGAATATAAACTACTTACTGTTGGCACCATTTTGAAGCCAGTGATTTACAACCCAGTCGGCGTTTTGGAATGGTAATCTATCGTAAGCATGGTGCAGAGGGGAAGTATAGTCAGCCTTTTCAGGAGTTCGTTCTGGTGTGCGCATGTTAAATGCCCAAAGATTGATAAAATCAACATTGTTGATAATACCACGGACATCCATGTAAGCTGAAAAAGAAAAGAAATGATGACAAGTCAGTGTACAATAAACTACTATACATAGGAACTTTAAACCTCTGTCTCAACTCCTACACTGACTGTTTCTCTTTCACACTTGATCTCTCCTCACCAGTACTGAAGATGACTATTTGTAGTTGAAACTTAGCTTTCCAAATAAAGACATTAAAAGATATCTTACTTGTAGCGTTAACATGGGGAAGAACAGAGACTACGACAGATTTCCCGTCAGGTCTTAATTTGGCGTTCATTTCGGACACCAGGGATGTGAACTGTGATCTATGCTCGTCTGCTTTTCCGTCTACTCCGGCTCCAAAAGTCTTCTTCAGTTTGTGCCAGATACTAGCTATAGATATGTAACAAGAAAATACAATTATATAAACCAAAATACTAGATTTAATAATTAATCAAAACTTCATTGGTAAGCAAGGCGTCTAATGATAGGACGGATGCAGGAAATTATATAGGTTCATCGGTTTTGCCTAAAGACCCCAACATTAATAACTTACAGATGGAGATCTTCGTATTTTTTATGTTGTTCAGGGACCCCCCTCCCCCCTCCCCTGTGTAAGCCATTGTCTCTGGGAATCCAATAGTCCTTTACATCTATCTATGTGATCATTAAAGTAGACAAGTTTCATCATGTTATATTTATAAGAACAAATGTAATAATTATTTAAAAGAACAACCACTTACAGACAGATCTTGATTCGTAAGTTTCATCATGTTATATTTATAAGAACAAATATAATAATAATTTAAAAGAACAACCACTTACAGACAGATCTTGATTCGTAAGTTTCATCATGTTATATTTATAAGAACAAATGTAATAATTATTTAAAAGAACAACCACTTACAGACAGATCTTGATTCGTAAGTTTCATCATGTTATATTTATAAGAACAAATGTAATAATTATTTAAAAGAACAACCACTTACAGACAGATCTTGATTCGTAAGTTTCATCATGTTATATTTATAAGAACAAATGTAATAATTATTTAAAAGAACAACCACTTACAGACAGATCTTGATTCGTAAGTTTCATCATGTTATATTTATAAGAACAAATGTAATAATTATTTAAAAGAACAACCACTTACAGACAGATCTTGATTCTTAAGTTTCATCATGTTATATTTATAAGAACAAATGTAATAATTATTTAAAAGAACAACCACTTACAGACAGATCTTGATTCGTAAGTTTCATCATGTTATATTTATAAGAACAAATGTAATAATTATTTAAAAGAACAACCACTTACAGACAGATCTTGATTCGTAAGTTTCATCATGTTATATTTATAAGAACAAATGTAATAATTATTTAAAAGAACAACCACTTACAGACAGATCTTGATTCGTAAGTTTCATCATGTTATATTTATAAGAACAAATGTAATAATTATTTAAAAGAACAACCACTTACAGACAGATCTTGATTCGTAAGTTTCATCATGTTATATTTATAAGAACAAATGTAATAATTATTTAAAAAAACAACCACTTACAGACAGATCTTGATTCGTAAGTTTCATCATGTTATATTTATAAGAACAAATGTAATAATTATTTAAAAGAACAACCACTTACAGACAGATCTTGATTCGTAAGTTTCATCATGTTATATTTATAAGAACAAATGTAATAATTATTTAAAAAAACGACCACTTACAGACAGATCTTGATTCGTAAGTTTCATCATGTTATATTTATAAGAAAAAATGTAATAATTATTTAAAAAAACAACCACTTACAGACAGATCTTGATTCGTATTTTTCATGTTGTTCTGGGAACTGCCAAGCTAGATCGATTCCATCAAAGTTGTACTCCTTGATAAGGGAATAAACTGAGTTGACAAATTTGGTCCTCCTATCTTTTTCTTCCAACTGAAAATAAAAAAATATTGGTTGAAAAGATGATAAGAGGCTATAATTACCATCCAAATGGGGAACATATATAGCATGGAGAGAAAATCACAACACATTTACCAAATTGGATTCGGAAAGTCTTCTATCGTCAGTGATTAAGTAAAAACTGAGTTAGTAGTTTTTATTCAACCACTGACGATAGCAGACATGCTTAAAACCGGTTTGATAAAAGTGTATTAAATAGTTTGTGACTTAGACAAATAAGCAGAGGATATATAAACAGTGATTTATTCACTTAATTAAAAAAATATATAACTATAACATAAACTCGATAGAAAGAGTGGAACATGTCTCACCTCTCTGGGACTACAACCCAGATTATTGTTAGTGTTTGTACTTTGGTTCCAGGTAGAACAGTATTAGATCATTACAGGGTGGAGGTATCAGTCACTTTACACATCTATCTATGTGATCATTAGTGTGGAACATGTCTCACCTCTCTGGGAATACAACCCAGATTATTGTTAGAGTTTGTACTTTGGTTCCAGGTAGAACAGTATTAGATCATTACAGGGTGGAGGTATCAGTCACTTTACACATTTATCTATGTGATCATTAGTGTGGAACATGTCTCACCTATCTGGGAATCCAACCCAGATTATTGTTAGTGTTTGTACTTTGGTTCCAGGTAGAGCAGTATTAGATCATTACAGCATGGAGGTATCAGTCACTTTACACATCTATCTATGTGATCATTAGTGTGGAACATGTCTCACCTATCTGGGAATCCAACCCAGATTATTGTTAGTGTTTGTACTTTGGTTCCAGGTAGAACAGTATTAGATCATTACAGGATGGAGGTATCAGTCACTTTACACATCTATGTAATATTATGTGATAATTAGTATGGAATAAGCCTCACATCTATAGGCATCCAAACCAATTTACTTGTGTCGTGTCGAATGTAATTTCACGCTTCGTAAATCTTTATTTATATTTTTCTTTCACCATATTATGAGAAAAAGCCTTAATTAACTAATTAATAAATTTAAAAAACCTTATAATATACGTACAACTGCAAAGTACTTCTCTGGCTCTTCTTTGTCTTCATTACCACCGACTGAGAGAAGAATGGTGAGCCCTGGAAAGCTTCTTTTCAACGATGTAACTAGTCTGTACTGTCCCTTACCTTGAAAATATAAAGTAAATAAACTTAAATATAATTAAAATGGTATCTTAGTTGAGGTAAATGAGTCTCTCTTAGATCTGATGTGACTTTCTGTATCTAAACCATGCAATCAAGATCTTTGCGGACAATAGTATATCTAAATTATTTAAACAGCCAAAATTTGCAGGTACTCTTTTACTTTGTTACCCACTAGAACAGAGTGAAAGTGGTGGGTAAAAAAGTGAAAGCGGTGCCTCCATACGCCTCTTTTACTTTGTTAACCACTAGAACAGAAAGAAAGTGGTGGGTAACAAAGTGAAAGCGGTGCCTCCATACGCCTCTTTTACTTTGTTACCCACTAGAACAGAGAGAAAGTGGTGGGTAACAAAGTGAAAGCGGTGCCTCCATACGCCTCTTTTACTTTGTTAACCACTAGAACAGAAAGAAAGTGGTGGGTAACAAAGTGAAAGCGGTGCCTCCGTACGCCTCTTTTACTTTGTTAATCACTAGAACAGAAAGAAAGTGGTGGGTAACAAAGTGAAAGCGGTGCCTCCATACGCCTCTTTTACTTTGTTACCCACTAGAACAGAGAGAAAGTGGTGGGTAACAAAGTGAAAGCGGTGCCTCCATACGCCTCTTTTACTTTGTTAATCATTAGAACAGAGAGAAAGTGTTGGGTAACAAAGTGAAAGCGGTGCCTCCGTACGCCTCTTTTACTTTGTTAATCACTAGAACAGAAAGAATGTGGTGGGTAACAAAGTGAAAGCGGTGCCTCCGTACGCCTCTTTTACTTTGTTAATCACTAGAACAGAAAGAATGTGGTGGGTAACAAAGTGAAAGCGGTGCCTCCGTACGCCTCTTTTACTTTGTTAATCACTAGAACAGAAAGAATGTGGTGGGTAACAAAGTGAAAGCGGTGCCTCCGTACGCCTCTTTTACTTTGTTAATCATTAGAACAGAGAGAAAGTGTTGGGTAACAAAGTGAAAGCGGTGCCTCCGTACGCCTCTTTTACTTTGTTAATCATTAGAACAGAGAGAAAGTGTTGGGTAACAAAGTGAAAGCGGTGCCTCCGTACGCCTCTTTTACTTTGTTAATCACTAGAACAGAAAGAATGTGGTGGGTAACAAAGTGAAAGCGGTGCCTCCGTACGCCTCTTTTACTTTGTTAATCATTAAACAGAGAGAAAGTGTTGGGTAACAAAGTGAAAGCGGTGCCTCCGTACGCCTCTTTTACTTTGTTAATCACTAGAACAGAAAGAATGTGGTGGGTAACAAAGTGAAAGCGGTGCCCCCGTACGCCTCTTTTACTTTGGTAATCACTAGAACAGAAAGAATGTGGTGGGTAACAAAGTGAAAGCGGTGCCCCCGTACGCCTCTTTTACTTTGGTAATCACTAGAACAGAAAGAATGTGTGCTGGGCCCTCACTCTAGTAGCTAACTACTACCGAGGGTCCACACATTTGTAGTAATTACTGTAGTAGGTATTTTTTATTTTCTATGTACATGTGGAAATAAAAAAATTGAAAAAATTGAAAATGTGGTGGGTAACAAAGTGAAAGCGGTGCCCCCGTACGCCTCTTTTACTTTGTTAATCACTAGAACAGAAAGAATGTGGTGGGTAACAAAGTGAAAGCGGTGCCCCCGTACGCCTCTTTTACTTTGGTAATCACTAGAACAGAAAGAATGTGGTGGGTAACAAAGTGAAAGCGGTGCCCCCGTACGCCTCTTTTACTTTGGTAATCACTAGAACAGAAAGAATGTGGTGGGTAACAAAGTGAAAGCGGTGCCCCCGTACGCCTCTTTTACTTTGTTAATCACTAGAACAGAAAGAATGTGGTGGGTAACAAAGTGAAAGCGGTGCCCCCGTACTCCTCTTTTACTTTGTTAATCACTAGAACAGAAAGAATGTGGTGGGTAACAAAGTGAAAGCGGTGCCCCCGTACTCCTCTTTTACTTTGTTAATCACTAGAACAGAAAGAATGTGGTGGGTAACAAAGTGAAAGCGGTGCCCCCGTACTCCTCTTTTACTTTGTTAATCACTAGAACAGAAAGAATGTGGTGGGTAACAAAGTGAAAGCGGTGCCCCCGTACTCCTGTTTTACTTTGTTAATCACTAGAACAGAACGAATGTGGTGGGTAACAAAGTGAAAGCGGTGCCCCCGTACTCCTCTTTTACTTTGTTAATCACTAGAACAGAAAGAATGTGGTGGGTAACAAAGTGAAAGCGGTGCCCCCGTACGCCTCTTTTCCTTTGTTAATCACTAGAACAGAAAGAATGTGGTGGGTAACAAAGTGAAAGCGGTGCCCCCGTACTCCTCTTTTACTTTGTTAATCACTAGAACAGAAAGAATGTGGTGGGTAACAAAGTGAAAGCGGTGCCCCCGTACGCCTCTTTTACTTTGTTACCCACTAGAACAGAGAGAAAGTGGTGGGTAACAAAGTGAAAGCGGTGCCTCCATACGCCTCTTTTACTTTGTTAACCACTAGAACAGAAAGAATGTGGTGGGTAACAAAGTGAAAGCGGTGCCCCCGTACGCCTCTTTTACTTTGTTAATCACTAGAACTGAAAGAATGTGGTGGGTAACAAAGTGAAAGCGGTGCCCCCGTACGCCTCTTTTACTTTGTTACCCACTAGAACAGAGAGAAAGTGGTGGGTAACAAAGTGAAAGCGGTGCCTCCATACGCCTCTTTTACTTTGTTAACCACTAGAACAGAAAGAAAGTGGTGGGTAACAAAGTGAAAGCGGTGCCCCCGTACGCCTCTTTTCCTTTGTTAATCACTAGAACAGAAAGAATGTGGTGGGTAACAAAGTGAAAGCGGTGCCCCCGTACGCCTCTTTTCCTTTGTTAATCACTAGAACAGAAAGAATGTGGTGGGTAACAAAGTGAAAGCGGTGCCCCCGTACGCCTCTTTTCCTTTGTTAATCACTAGAACAGAAAGAATGTGGTGGGTAACAAAGTGAAAGCGGTGCCCCCGTACGCCTCTTTTCCTTTGTTAATCACTAGAACAGAAAGAATGTGGTGGGTAACAAAGTGAAAGCGGTGCCCCCGTACTCCTCTTTTACTTTGTTAATCACTAGAACAGAAAGAATGTGGTGGGTAACAAAGTGAAAGCGGTGCCCCCGTACTCCTGTTTTACTTTGTTAATCACTAGAACAGAAAGAATGTGGTGGGTAACAAAGTGAAAGCGGTGCCCCCGTACTCCTCTTTTACTTTGTTAATCACTAGAACAGAAAGAATGTGGTGGGTAACAAAGTGAAAGCGGTGCCCCCGTACGCCTCTTTTCCTTTGTTAATCACTAGAACAGAAAGAATGTGGTGGGTAACAAAGTGAAAGCGGTGCCCCCGTACTCCTCTTTTACTTTGTTAATCACTAGAACAGAAAGAATGTGGTGGGTAACAAAGTGAAAGCGGTGCCCCCGTACTCCTCTTTTACTTTGTTAATCACTAGAACAGAATGAATGTGGTGGGTAACAAAGTGAAAGCGGTGCCCCCGTACTCCTCTTTTACTTTGTTAATCACTAGAACAGAAAGAATGTGGTGGGTAACAAAGTGAAAGCGGTGCCCCCGTACGCCTCTTTTCCTTTGTTAATCACTAGAACAGAAAGAATGTGGTGGGTAACAAAGTGAACGCGGTGCCCCCGTACGCCTCTTTTACTTTGTTAATCACTAGAACTGAAAGAATGTGGTGGGTAACAAAGTGAAAGCGGTGCCCCCGTACGCCTCTTTTACTTTGTTAATCACTAGAACTGAAAGAATGTGGTGGGTAACAAAGTGAAAGCGGTGCCTCCGTACGCCTCTTTTACTTTGTTAATCACTAGAACAGAAATAATGTGGTGGGTAACAAAGTGAAAGCGGTGCCCCCGTACGCCTCTTTTACTTTGGTAATCACTAGAACAGAAAGAATGTGGTGGGTAACAAAGTGAAAGCGGTGCCCCCGTACGCCTCTTTTACTTTGGTAATCACTAGAACAGAAAGAATGTGGTGGGTAACAAAGTGTAAGCGGTGCCCCCGTACGCCTCTTTTACTTTGTTAATCACTAGAACAGAAAGAATGTGGTGGGTAACAAAGTGAAAGCGGTGCCCCCGTACGCCTCTTTTACTTTGGTAATCACTAGAACAGAAAGAATGTGGTGGGTAACAAAGTGAAAGCGGTGCCCCCGTACGCCTTTTTTTACTTTGTTAATCACTAGAACAGAAAGAATGTGGTGGGTAACAAAGTGAAAGCGGTGCCCCCGTACGCCTCTTTTACTTTGGTAATCACTAGAACAGAAAGAATGTGGTGGGTAACAAAGTGAAAGCGGTGCCTCCATACGCCTCTTTTACTTTGTTAACCACTAGAACAGAAAGAATGTGGTGGGTAACAAAGTGAAAGCGGTGCCCCCGTACGCCTCTTTTACTTTGTTAATCACTAGAACTGAAAGAATGTGGTGGGTAACAAAGTGAAAGCGGTGCCCCCGTACGCCTCTTTTACTTTGTTACCCACTAGAACAGAGAGAAAGTGGTGGGTAACAAAGTGAAAGCGGTGCCTCCATACGCCTCTTTTACTTTGTTAACCACTAGAACAGAAAGAAAGTGGTGGGTAACAAAGTGAAAGCGGTGCCTCCGTACGCCTCTTTTACTTTGTTAATCACTAGAACAGAAAGAATGTGGTGGGTAACAAAGTGAAAGCGGTGCCCCCGTACGCCTCTTTTACTTTGGTAATCACTAGAACAGAAAGAATGTGGTGGGTAACAAAGTGAAAGCGGGGCCCCCGTACTCCTCTTTTACTTTGTTAATCACTAGAACAGAAAGAATGTGGTGGGTAACAAAGTGAAAGCGGTGCCCCCGTACTCCTCTTTTACTTTGTTAATCACTAGAACAGAAAGAATGTGGTGGGTAACAAAGTGAAAGCGGTGCCCCCGTACTCCTCTTTTACTTTGTTAATCACTAGAACAGAAAGAATGTGGTGGGTAACAAAGTGAAAGCGGTGCCCCCGTACTCCTCTTTTACTTTGTTAATCACTAGAACAGAAAGAATGTGGTGGGTAACAAAGTGAAAGCGGTGCCCCCGTACGCCTCTTTTACTTTGGTAATCACTAGAACAGAAAGAATGTGGTGGGTAACAAAGTGAAAGCGGGGCCCCCGTACTCCTCTTTTACTTTGTTAATCACTAGAACAGAAAGAATGTGGTGGGTAACAAAGTGAAAGCGGTGCCCCCGTACTCCTCTTTTACTTTGTTAATCACTAGAACAGAAAGAATGTGGTGGGTAACAAAGTGAAAGCGGTGCCCCCGTACTCCTCTTTTACTTTGTTAATCACTAGAACAGAAAGAATGTGGTGGGTAACAAAGTGAAAGCGGTGCTCCCGTACTCCTCTTTTACTTTGTTAATCACTAGAACAGAAAGAATGTGGTGGGTAACAAAGTGAAAGCGGTGCCCCCGTACTCCTCTTTTACTTTGTTAATCACTAGAACAGAAAGAATGTGGTGGGTAACAAAGTGAAAGCGGTGCCCCCGTACGCCTCTTTTCCTTTGTTAATCACTAGAACAGAAAGAATGTGGTGGGTAAGAATGTGAAAGCGCTGCCTCCGTACGCCTCTTTTACTTTGTTACCCACTAGAACAGAGAGAAAGTGGTGGGTAACAAAGTGAAAGCGGTGCCTCCATACGCCTCTTTTACTTTGTTAACCACTAGAACAGAAAGAAAGTGGTGGGTAACAAAGTGAAAGCGGTGCCCCCGTACGCCTCTTTTCCTTTGTTAATCACTAGAACAGAAAGAATGTGGTGGGTAACAAAGTGAAAGCGGTGCCCCCGTACGCCTCTTTTCCTTTGTTAATCACTAGAACAGAAAGAATGTGGTGGGTAACAAAGTGAAAGCGGTGCCCCCGTACGCCTCTTTTCCTTTGTTAATCACTAGAACAGAAAGAATGTGGTGGGTAACAAAGTGAAAGCGGTGCCCCCGTACGCCTCTTTTCCTTTGTTAATCACTAGAACAGAAAGAATGTGGTGGGTAACAAAGTGAAAGCGGTGCCCCCGTACTCCTCTTTTACTTTGTTAACCACTAGAACAGAAAGAATGTGGTGGGTAACAAAGTGAAAGCGGTGCCCCCGTACTCCTGTTTTACTTTGTTAATCACTAGAACAGAAAGAATGTGGTGGGTAACAAAGTGAAAGCGGTGCCCCCGTACTCCTCTTTTACTTTGTTAATCACTAGAACAGAAAGAATGTGGTGGGTAACAAAGTGAAAGCGGTGCCCCCGTACGCCTCTTTTCCTTTGTTAATCACTAGAACAGAAAGAATGTGGTGGGTAACAAAGTGAAAGCGGTGCCCCCGTACTCCTCTTTTACTTTGTTAATCACTAGAACAGAAAGAATGTGGTGGGTAACAAAGTGAAAGCGGTGCCCCCGTACTCCTCTTTTACTTTGTTAATCACTAGAACAGAATGAATGTGGTGGGTAACAAAGTGAAAGCGGTGCCCCCGTACTCCTCTTTTACTTTGTTAATCACTAGAACAGAAAGAATGTGGTGGGTAACAAAGTGAAAGCGGTGCCCCCGTACGCCTCTTTTCCTTTGTTAATCACTAGAACAGAAAGAATGTGGTGGGTAACAAAGTGAACGCGGTGCCCCCGTACGCCTCTTTTACTTTGTTAATCACTAGAACTGAAAGAATGTGGTGGGTAACAAAGTGAAAGCGGTGCCCCCGTACGCCTCTTTTACTTTGTTAATCACTAGAACTGAAAGAATGTGGTGGGTAACAAAGTGAAAGCGGTGCCTCCGTACGCCTCTTTTACTTTGTTAATCACTAGAACAGAAAGAATGTGGTGGGTAACAAAGTGAAAGCGGTGCCCCCGTACGCCTCTTTTACTTTGGTAATCACTAAAACAGAAAGAATGTGGTGGGTAACAAAGTGAAAGCGGTGCCCCCGTACGCCTCTTTTACTTTGGTAATCACTAGAACAGAAAGAATGTGGTGGGTAACAAAGTGTAAGCGGTGCCCCCGTACGCCTCTTTTACTTTGTTAATCACTAGAACAGAAAGAATGTGGTGGGTAACAAAGTGAAAGCGGTGCCCCCGTACGCCTCTTTTACTTTGGTAATCATTAGAACAGAAAGAATGTGGTGGGTAACAAAGTGAAAGCGGTGCCCCCGTACGCCTCTTTTACTTTGTTAATCACTAGAACAGAAAGAATGTGGTGGGTAACAAAGTGAAAGCGGTGCCCCCGTACGCCTCTTTTACTTTGGTAATCACTAGAACAGAAAGAATGTGGTGGGTAACAAAGTGAAAGCGGTGCCTCCATACGCCTCTTTTACTTTGTTAACCACTAGAACAGAAAGAATGTGGTGGGTAACAAAGTGAAAGCGGTGCCCCCGTACGCCTCTTTTACTTTGTTAATCACTAGAACTGAAAGAATGTGGTGGGTAACAAAGTGAAAGCGGTGCCCCCGTACGCCTCTTTTACTTTGTTACCCACTAGAACAGAGAGAAAGTGGTGGGTAACAAAGTGAAAGCGGTGCCTCCATACGCCTCTTTTACTTTGTTAACCACTAGAACAGAAAGAAAGTGGTGGGTAACAAAGTGAAAGCGGTGCCTCCGTACGCCTCTTTTACTTTGTTAATCACTAGAACAGAAAGAATGTGGTGGGTAACAAAGTGAAAGCGGTGCCCCCGTACGCCTCTTTTACTTTGGTAATCACTAGAACAGAAAGAATGTGGTGGGTAACAAAGTGAAAGCGGGGCCCCCGTACTCCTCTTTTACTTTGTTAATCACTAGAACAGAAAGAATGTGGTGGGTAACAAAGTGAAAGCGGTGCCCCCGTACTCCTCTTTTACTTTGTTAATCACTAGAACAGAAAGAATGTGGTGGGTAACAAAGTGAAAGCGGTGCCCCCGTACTCCTCTTTTACTTTGTTAATCACTAGAACAGAAAGAATGTGGTGGGTAACAAAGTGAAAGCGGTGCCCCCGTACTCCTCTTTTACTTTGTTAATCACTAGAACAGAAAGAATGTGGTGGGTAACAAAGTGAAAGCGGTGCCCCCGTACTCCTCTTTTACTTTGTTAATCACTAGAACAGAAAGAATGTGGTGGGTAACAAAGTGAAAGCGGTGCCCCCGTACGCCTCTTTTCCTTTGTTAATCACTAGAACAGAAAGAATGTGGTGGGTAACAAAGTGAAAGCGGTGCCCCCGTACTCCTCTTTTACTTTGTTAATCACTAGAACAGAAAGAATGTGGTGGGTAACAAAGTGAAAGCGGTGCCCCCGTACGCCTCTTTTACTTTGTTACCCACTAGAACAGACAGAAAGTGGTGGGTAACAAAGTGAAAGCGGTTCCTCCGTACGCCTCTTTTACTTTGTTACCCACTAGAACAGAAAGAAAGAGGTGGGTAACAAAGTGAAAGCGGTTCCCCCGCACACCTCTTTTACTTTGTTACCCACTAGAACAGAAAGAAAGTGGTGGGTAACAAAGTGAAAGCGGTGCCCCCGTAGTAGTAGTAAGGTACAGGTAGGATGAACCACTAATTCGATCCTAGCAATTAGGCCTTCATTAGGACCCTTTTTACTTGCCCCGTGGTAGAGAGTTGCAGCCACATCACACCATCATACCTCTGTACATTGTACCGCCGAAGCGAGTATGATGTGATCATTAGTGAGCCATATAAATCAGAGTATTACGGCGAGGAATTAAACCCAGGCCTCCTGATCCATTGTTGGCTGAGCAGACGTGGTTTAACCCACACGGCCACGCTAGCTCCCTCACACCTCTGTCTCGGATGCCCTCGTACGTCTCTTTTACTTTGTTACCCATCTATATTCATATCCATAAAATATTGAAATGTAGGATGGGCAACAAAACTAATAACTATTAAGACAAAGGAGTCTTTAGTCTATTGTACATTAAGACAATGGAATATCACACTTTTGATTTTATAATTTCAAAATAATAAAAATGGTTAACAAAGTTAAAGAGTACCAATTCACAAATTGATATATGAAAAAACCTACAATACTATGATGATCAGGCCTTAGATTCACTTAATATAGAAGCTTTGCCCAGAATTCTAAAAAAATAGCAAATACAGTGTTTCAAACCTACCATCTTGGGGAACGATGGCACAAGAATTCAATTTTCGACAAGGAAAATAGGACTAGGACTAGGCACACCTAGGTGAACATAAGTAAGACCACACTAAAGACGAAGATGACTACCAAACAGATACCCACTTCTATACCGATGGTTCAAAAACTACTATGGCTGTGCTTTCTTCAAAACAAAAGAAAGAGGATATAATATTCTCCTGCAGATGAACTTAGCCTTTTCGGTGGACTGGAGGCTATCCTACAAGCTCTCAAATCACCAGCACATCCAGAAGAGCATCAAGATCAATCTACTGTGACATGAAATCGGCATCAATGTCTTAAAAAAATGTCATACCTAATACTTCTTAGTTATGAAAATTACAATTTTTTTAGAAATTTTTGTTGGATTTCCAGTGACATAGAAATTTCTGGAAACGAGAATGCAGACTTATTGGCAAGACAAGCAATAACTTGATGGAAATTACACCTAAAACTGCGTTAAAATTAAAATTGAGGAGAAATGGCAACAAATTTGACGACCACAGCTTAACAAAATGAGACACAAAAAACCCTTAACAACCGAATGGATTTGTTTAATGGACAGAAGGTAATCTGCATACTGAGAATAGTACATACTAGACTAACCCTCAGCAGAGATAAAGATAGACCGATATGGTGGTGGTGACTATGTGACGATAGTGCATCTTATACTAGGAGATAGGCTTCCTCGTTTGATCTCCATATGAGGTTCTAGGTATTTCGTGTCATGTAAGGTATAATTCCTGACGTTTTGCCCCCAGTGATAGGAGCATTTTCATGTGAGTACGTGTTGGCCTGGTGAAGTTACAACGTCAAGTGAAGGTTTTGGGCAAGGTCTGAAGATTGAGTCTAATCCCGGGTCTCTGGAAGTAGCTGGTGTTCGTTGCATCAGCTTTGGGTTCCTGGGTGACCATGTTCAAAGGTTGGTTATTCCTCAGAATAAGGAAGGGGTACAGGGAACAGTTCTGTTAATCTGGAGGTAAAAATGTGGTTCATTGTAATCTCCCTCCCCCGATACTAGTACTCTCCAGCGGCAGTTTGATAAAAGCAGTATCGATATCCCGCTATGAAAACTCGGATTCCCTCAATTCCCAAGGTACAATAGGAAGTTAGTGTAAAGCGGCAGTTTAAACACTCACTGCCTTCAATGCTGAAATAAAAGTATTTTGGGGAGCAGTGGCAATTACGCTTACGAAAAATGTCTTGCGTGACTATGTATCTGCCTCAGGTAATTACCTGCTTTTGTCAAGCCGACACAACACTTGTTCAGGTTATCGAAATCTCATGAAGAATAGGCATCAGCTGCACTCAGAATAGGACAGAATTTCTAATATTCTAATAATATACTTAATGAATATTAACTGATACAGTTAGAAAGATATCAACTTACCCTTATCCTTATCTAGTTTCTTATCAAGTGGTTCAATTTCATAATCATCATCATCAATGCCAGCGAATCCGTAGATGAGATGTGTGCAGTAAGTCAAGCCATGTTTAACCTCCTCTATTGTTACCTTAGCCGTACCTGCAACAAACAAGAGAAATTTTTAGTTTTGATGAATAACTTAGCTTATATATGCAATATTAGCTCCCGAGGCATAGCCTCGGGAGCTAATATTGCATTACTGTCCCTAGGCCAACCTCAGGAGCTAACTCATTTAACTCCCTTGGCCATTAGACCTTGGGAGCTAACCAAGTTTTCTCATTCGGCGATGACTCAGGAGAAAACTTAACCTCCAGCAGGAAAATAAACTTCTCTCCCATGTTGCGTAAATAACTATTGAAGAGGAATAGTTTTGCAAAATTAGTTTGTGTTTTTTCAATAATCGTAGATATAATAGTGAAAAATAGAAGTTCTAATGAATATTGATTGACTTATTATTACGGAAATATGAAAAAAATGGAATACATCTTGAAATGACCAAAGAAATTCTTTTTAAAATGTAATATTAACTGTAATTAAATTTGATTAAGTAATTAAACTTAAATATAAGTCAATAAGTATTAATAATTGAAGATATACATAATGTGAATAGCTAATGGAGGTAAAATAGTAAGAATTCCGTTAAAAATATAACTAAAATATCGTTGTGCGTGAGGCCTCACATAAATATTAAATTAGTTAGAATTAGGGGGGGGGGAGAAATGTTAATGCCATATTTGATCCCAAGTTAATGAGATCAAATTGCTATTCGTATTCTTTCTATGGCCCAGCTGACAACACATTTTGCATATTTCAAGTAACTTAAAGTAAGCAGAAAATTAAAATGTTTCCGGGTGTTGTTTGAGGAAGGGGTTTCCTGGTTCGATCCCCCGGGGGGTCACAATGTTTTTTATCGGTAATAACGAAAAGATAAACTAAATTTCTTCCGAAAATTTAGCCTACCATTAGGTATATTAGCGTGAATTATACCAACATTTTAGGAATAGCCGTTATAGGGTAGTTGGAGAGGGGGAGGGGGGCATATCTTTTTTGTATATTTCTAATTATAAATTCAATAAGAAATAATTTATACTTATACATTTTCTTATTATACTTATAAATAAATTATATTATACTTATAAATTCCTTTATAAGAAGAAATGTTTATAAATATATTTGTAATATACTTATTAGTAGCTTTCATTTGATACTCCAAATAAAATTAATAAAAATAAAAAAATCCCGAGAGGAATTATCTGCCATTTTAGATTTCCAGTTAATAAAGTCAAATTTTTTCTATAGCCCAGCAGACCGGACATTTTGCATATTTTTTAATATCTTTAGTAACAACAGAATTTTGTTGTTTTATGACAAATTGGCATATAATAATTAAACACTATCCACGAATGTGATATACTTTTTGTAATCTACTTTCCAATACCTTTCATTTAATACTCCACTCAAAATTAAAAATCAAAGAAATTCGCGTGGCATTAATTATCCACCATTTTGAATTTAAACAGCTGCTAAATTTGAGTTAGCTATATTTTTCCTGCGTGAGTGTCAAAACGATCTTTAATTCAGAAAAGTTTCATGTTTTGTCTCTTTTAATTCAAAAGTTATTGGAACCGTACAGAGTGGCAGACAGGTCCAGGAACGAAACTCACAGGGTTTATTTTTAATTTTTTTTTTGTTTTTACTAACGAAACCCTAAAAATACCTTCTGGGTGTATAATTGTATTACAACCTAAGTTTTTAACATCCATTTTATACATTTTATTTTTGAAGAATTAAATAAATTAATAAAAAAAACCTTTACCATCTCTCCAAAATGATTTTCCATTCCAATAGCAGACGACTTTGGCTGATGCTGCGATTTGCAGAGCTGCCAGAAGTAGGAAGACCGATGTCTTCAGTGTGATCATGTTGGAGGTGATGATCTCAGACTCTTCAGACCGGTCCAAGATACTCGAATATAACTGAGTCTGGGGTGATCTGACGGCTAGAGGTTGGACAGAAACAGTTCCCTGGAAGCGAATCTCTTTGAGGTTTAAGGTGGGGATAGTGATACCGAGTGATAGTGGAGATAGTGCTAGAGCCGACCATATTATTAGAGGAAAATTTTTAATCTTGGGGAATTAACCAGAAGAAATTATCTCAAATCTAATTTAATTTATTTATTATTATACATATTTAAAAAGGTTTATTAGGCAAAATATTATTTGAAAGTCCAACTGGTGATTGTTTACAAATAGTATTAGATTTTCAGAAAAATCAAATACAGTCGACTATACCTACATTTCACTTTCCCATATAAGAAAGTATTGTGATGGCATGAAAATTAGGTTTTGAAATTTTGATGGATTTAAACATTTTAAGGTCCCCTGAGTCCAAAAAAGTGTTTTTTAAAAAAAATGTCTGACTGTCGTCGGTCGCCTGTGCAGACGCGTGGAGCCTAAACCACTAGACCGATTTTAACGAAATTTGCCATACATGTTTAGAAAAATCATACCCCTAGACGACATCGAGAAATGACAAACAAAATAATATATTTCTCGAAAACTGTTTCGACAATATTGATTAACAAATTCTAAAATGTAGTCCATTTAAATACTAATCTAATGATATAAAAAGTTCGTTGTTTTGACTGAGATTTTGTGGAAATCAAACATAATGAAGGGTTTGTATCACTTGTTAAAAGAAATATTAACACTGTACTATTATAAAATATAAGTTTATTTGTCTTGACCACAATATTTAAATTTAATTCAAAATCAGACCGGTTTCAGCCTCTAAAATACTAAAATATAACAGGTATATAGAGTATGACGGCTATCTTCAGTGCCTTATATTTATAGACTGACGAGAAGGTAAGGTGGCAAGTGTTTAGGACATAAGGTCGGGAGGGGGGTGGTATTCATGGAAAAGCGGGTGTGAGGGGTTTCCAATCGGATTAAGAGCTAGGGCCAAGCTCTAGGTCTAGGAGTGTAAAGGAGGTATAAATATGTACATGGAATTAGACAACATAAAAATTACAGGTTTGAATAATAATGACTAAACTTAAGTTATACAATGTTTACTAGAATCTTAGAAAGGGGAAGTTCTAGACATATCTCAAAATAACAAATAATAAGAGAAGAGTAAGTAACATTTAACATAATTAAACTAATTTAACCTAATTGTACGGATAGCAAGCCTTATAAGAGTAAGTGTAATAAATGCTATGAGATGATGAAGTTGACAACTGTTATAATGGAGGTGAGGGACTGTGTTGTGTTAAAGGAGAGAGTGAGTGAAGTGTTTATTATTATAAGGGTTTGACTAGTATGGAGTTATTCAGGTTGGTTCTTTCATTAAAGCAATCGATGTCAGGATTACTTAGGGCTCTGTGGATTTCAAGGTTTTCTAATAAATCCATTTTTTTGCCTTTTTCACAAATGTGAATGAGTTCGTAGCTTTGTTTTGTGAAAGTGTGATTTGTTTCGATTAAATGGTTCGCAAAGCTTGATTTATCCGACTTGTTGGTCCATGCTGCGTGATGTTCTTTGACACGTTTCGATACTTTCCTTCCGGTTTGGCCTAGGTAGACACCTTTGCATGTGTCACATGTTAGTTTGTAGATGCCGGATTTATCTGCTGCGACTGTTTTCTGTTTTATCGATCCTAAACATTTTCTGAGTGTTGAGTATGGTTTATAAGTAATTCTAGTGTTATTATTCTGAATGATTTTGCCTATTTTTGTGGAGATTTCTCCCAGGTATGCAAAGATTTAGAGAATTTATCTGTATGTACGGAACTAGCCTTGAACACTAATTCAGAAAACAATATAGATACACAAATTGCCAGACTCCAAGCTCATAAAACAATTAGTCAATATAAAAATAAACCAAATAAAAAACAAAATTATAATATTAAAGAATTTAAACAAGTTAAAGAAACACTTAATGATAATAACATAGTAGCAATTAAATCTGATAAAGGCAATACCACAGTTTTACTACATAAAGATACTTACATTGAAAAAGTTGAAACCTTCTTAAATAATAATAACTTCACACAAATAAACAACGACCCCACCGAGGATTACAATAATAAAATAAAAAATACCATTAATACAAGTACAAACATACTTAAAAAACATGACATGTATAGATTAAAAATAATGAACCCCACGGCACCTAAATTAACCGGTTACCCAAAAATACATAAAGAAAATACACCTATAAGACCAGTAGTTACCAGCATTAATTCCCCCACGTACAAAATAGCTAAAGAATTAAACACCATCCTTAAGAACATATGCCCGAAATTCCAATACACTGTAAAAAACTCGTACGAACTGGTGAACAATATTAAACACACCAACATTCCCAGAAATGCTAAACTTGTTTCATTCGACGTAGTCAACCTTTTCACCAACGTACCAACCCAAGAATGTCTCGAAATTATTAGAAAAATAATCACACAATCCAACTTAGATATTTTTGAAAAAATAGACCTAGAAAAACTGGTAGAAACCACTCTTAAACAAAACTACATGGTTTTTAACAACAAGTATTACACCTCAGAGAGCTTAGCTATGGGATCCCCTCTAAGTCCTTTACTTGCAGACATGTTTATGAACCATATTGAAAGTAACATCTTCAACTCTAATAACAACCTTCTCAAAAACATTATTTATTGGTATAGATACGTCGATGACATTATTTGTCTCTGGATAGGGACTGATAGATTACTACAACAATTTTTGACATTCATTAACTCCATTCACCCAAACATAAATTTCACCCTAGAAACCGAGATAGATAGGTCCCTTAACTATTTAGATTTAACCATTACTAGAGTAGAAAATAAACACAAATTTAAAATTTACAGAAAACCTACATACACCGATATAATTATACATAATAGCTCAAACACGTACTACAAACATAAAATGTCAACATTTCACAGCCTAATTCACAGAGCGATTAACATCCCGATGGAGGAAGAGGACTTTAACAATGAAATAAAAACCATAAAATCTATAGCAGAAAACAACGGATACCAACCCATAACAATAAATAAAATACTACGGAACAAATTAGACAAATCAGCCATTCAAATAGCAACAAAACTCACTAATACCACAGATAAATCCCCAACCTGGGTGAGTTTACCATACCTGGGAGAAATCTCCACAAAAATAGGCAAAATCATTCAGAATAATAACACTAGAATTACTTATAAACCATACTCAACACTCAGAAAATGTTTAGGATCGATAAAACAGAAAACAGTCGCAGCAGATAAATCCGGCATCTACAAACTAACATGTGACACATGCAAAGGTGTCTACCTAGGCCAAACCGGAAGGAAAGTATCGAAACGTGTCAAAGAACATCACGCAGCATGGACCAACAAGTCGGATAAATCAAGCTTTGCGAACCATTTAATCGAAACAAATCACACTTTCACAAAACAAAGCTACGAACTCATTCACATTTGTGAAAAAGGCAAAAAAATGGATTTATTAGAAAACCTTGAAATCCACAGAGCCCTAAGTAATCCTGACATCGATTGCTTTAATGAAAGAACCAACCTGAATAACTCCATACTAGTCAAACCCTTATAATAATAAACACTTCACTCACTCTCTCCTTTAACACAACACAGTCCCTCACCTCCATTATAACAGTTGTCAACTTCATCATCTCATAGCATTTATTACACTTACTCTTATAAGGCTTGCTATCCGTACAATTAGGTTAAATTAGTTTAATTATGTTAAATGTTACTTACTCTTCTCTTATTATTTGTTATTTTGAGATATGTCTAGAACTTCCCCTTTCTAAGATTCTAGTAAACATTGTATAACTTAAGTTTAGTCATTATTATTCAAACCTGTAATTTTTATGTTGTCTAATTCCATGTACATATTTATACCTCCTTTACACTCCTAGACCTAGAGCTTGGCCCTAGCTCTTAATCCGATTGGAAACCCCTCACACCCGCTTTTCCATGAATACCACCCCCCTCCCGACCTTATGTCCTAAACACTTGCCACCTTACCTTCTCGTCAGTCTATAAATATAAGGCACTGAAGATAGCCGTCATACTCTATATACCTGTTATATTTTAGTATTTTAGAGGCTGAAACCGGTCTGATTTTGAATTAAATTTAAATATTGTGGTCAAGACAAATAAACTTATATTTTATAATAGTACAGTGTTAATATTTCTTTTAACAAGTGATACAAACCCTTCATTACTAATGATATAAGCCATTCTCCAGGGAAAAATCTAGTTCCTGAGGAAATAGCTTTGAACGCGGACGGAGAGAGGCCTGGTTCGATTCCCCGCCGAGGAGAAGTTATTTTTATGATAAATTTTGACAAAATTTAAATAATAATGTTCAATAATAAAAATAATAAATCAAAATGTTCAATAATAATTAATTGTACCTCCGAAAACTAATAAATGGAAATCACTGGGCTAAGTAATATCGCATTTTTACTCAGTAAAGCTGAGAATTTTGGACTTAAACCTAGAGAGGTTTATTATTTCCAGGTATTTTTTTTAACTATTGTTGGTCCCATATAAGTTTCAACCTTCTGTGCCAAACAAAAAAACAAAAAACCTATATCTTCAATAGTTCTCCTCTGATTTTTATGAAATTTGGATGGTTTGTCGAAAGTCGCCAGGAGATAGCCACAGATTAATTTCAACCGTCTGCGTCTGTGCTCGTTATAAATAAATAGTACTCGAGGAAGCTATGTGCCACACTAATTGGCAGAATATTTTTACTGTTGTCATCAAATTTAAATGAAAAACATCTTAGATTAAGACAACCATTTTTAATAATTAATCAGCGATATTATTAATTCTAATAATCGATTGAGTATTGGATTTATATAGCGTTGTAACTATTTAGAAGAAATAAAAAAAAATCATGAAATAATGATATTTCTAGTTATATATAATTTGTTATTTGACGTTCACGACCTTCTTATCAGTATTTAAAAATAAAACAGATTGACAGATAATACAGTATAATATTATAAATGATTTACTGTTTAGAAATGAGAATAATTTAGAAAAATAAATGATATTCTATACAATATATTAATTAGAAAAATTATAATTGAAGTGAGCGTAAGCGAGTTTTTTGCATTCAACAAAATATGAATTTTGTCTGTCCGTCTGTAAGGTTTACGTGTCCAATGAAAACTTGATTAAAACTTGACCGATTATGTTGAAATTTGGTATACATGTTTCTTTAACTAATGCTCAGACTAAGTTCGTTGCACAGCGTTATCTGTCTAAGAGTTCGCGAGCAACGCTCGCGTAAACGTGACCTTAAAATGTAAAATTGGAATTCCTGGACGGGAAAAGATTCTATTATCACCTATTTGATGAGACGAAATTTTTTTACAAATATCTTTTTTTTTAAACAAAAACCAACAGCGTCGCCGCTATGAAGTGATAAAGATCTTTAAAACTATTAGTGGACCTAAACGTTTAAAATTAAAAAACAAAAACGTTTCTACCGATATACGTTCTAACATAACGATTATAATAAAACATCATATACATAATCTAAAGTACAATTGAAACAGGTATGTAAAATTTCATCCTGATATAAGCAGAAGTTTTTTGTGCAGTAAAGTGATATATTTTATAATGGTTGAAAAGGTGAAGAGTAAGATACAATCTTTAGATTTAGTATTCTCTTCTTGGATAGAAATATTTTGTATTTGATTTCTACTTTCTCACATTCGTAATATATATCAAGATAAAATATTGTTATGGCACTAAAATTATATTTTGATATTTTTATGGATATACTAAAAAAATACATGAGAGGTCAGATAGCTGTTAAGGTGTCTATTTAATAAAACAAATCGGTCCGAGATAACAGAGACAAACTTTCTCATATACGAGTTCATAATTACTTAGCCCAGTGTTTTACATTTATTAGTTATCGTAGGTACATATTATTTAATTATTATTGGTCATATAAATAATTAGTAGTTTTGACTGAGATTTTGTGGTACCACTTCATAATTATGACTAGAGAGGTTGGTAGAAAGTTACACAACAATATTGTCACCACAATTTTTATTACACATAAACTCACAGACGCGTTTCGACAAATAACATCATCTTCAGTGTGTGTTAACTTAGTAAGGGTTAATTCTGTACTAAGCTAACTATTTTACAAACATGTATTATAAACTAACAGTACAAGGTGGGGGTGGACTAGGGTCGTGTGGGTAGAGGGATTACTATGAAAGGAACGAGGTAAGGGATATGGAGTTGAGATCTAAGTCGGAAAAACAATTAAAGGTAAAAGGTTCAGGTAACATTTGGTTTTTCAACTGCTAAAATAATACTTTCTTATATGCTATGACTAAAATATCTTACAACTACTACATTATTTAAAAAAATATATTTTTTATAGGTTTTACAAGAGCAGAGTTGTTAAGATTTGATTTTTCATTAAAACATGCTATACTTGTGTCTTGGATAGCTCTTTGAATTTCTAAGTTTTCTAAGAGATCCAATTTCTTATTTTTTTGGCACGAGTGAAGAAGTTCATAATTATCAACATCAAATGTGTGATCGGTTTCTAGAACATGGTTGGCAAAACTAGATACGTTAACATGTTTTTGGTGTCTGTCATTTGATATTTTCTGCCATGATTTATAGTGCTCTGCAATGCGTGTACCTATTTTCCTACCGGATTGTCCTACGTATACACCTTTACAGGTCGCGCATATCAGTTTGTAGACTCCACATTTATCTTTAGTTTTGATAGGTTGTTTGACTGTGCCGAGAATGGTGCCTAGTTGTGTGTACGGTTTGTAACTGACTCTAGGTTCGTTTTTATTTTGTAAAATTTGTCCTACTTGTTCTGACAGCTTCCCCATGTATGGTAAGCTAATCCAGGGTTTAGGGCTTTGTTCTAATGGTTCTAAGTTGGTAATTATATTTATTGCTAATTTTTCTTGTTTCTTATTTATCATTTTGTCTATCATTGTTATTTTGTATCCATTATTTATGGCTATTGTCTTTATTGTACAGATTTCGTTTTGAAGGTCTATATCATCCATGGGAGTGGTAAGAGCTCGGTGAATCATACTGTGAAAAGCGGCCATTTTATGTTTATATAGGGTGTTTGATTGGTTGTGGATTATTATATCTGTGTAGGTGGTTTTTCGATAAATTTTGAATTTGTGTTTGTTATTTTGCTTCTTTATTGTCAGATCAAGAAAGTTGATTGCATTATCCTGTTCTATTTCTATTGTAAATTTTATGTTGTTATGTATATTATTAATGAATTCTAAAAACTGGTCTAATTGTCTATTTGTACCTACCCATAAACATAATACATCGTCTACATATCTGTGCCAGTATATTATATTTGTCTATCTAAAAACTTTTTCCGAGGTACACTAAAATTCGCTGTGACAACACATCGGAGTCAGCGAAGAGGGCCATCTTAACAGCTAAAAGAAAGTGGATTCAAGAAGAAGAGCGTAAATGGTATAGTGTTCGTGATAGCCTCTCAAATTACATTTATGTGATTCACAAAACACTCAGTAGTATGCTGCACCCTGCAGAGTTGGACTGGTTGATTGATGATATTAAATCGAGAACCGAAGAAGTAGGAAGAGAGAAAGATAAACTACAGAGGAACAAATTGAAGAATCTCATCAGAGAAAATCACCAGCCAATCTACAACAGGACCACCGACCACATAGGACACCAGAGACACACCGGAAGGACCATAACAGATACTAACCTACCGGGGGAAACAGAGGACAACACTCCCACAAGCTTTAACAACCCACCAGAAGCACAAGTTAAGTCACCAACACCTACAATACCAACTAACTCAAGTACTCTGTCACAAATAGATTTAGAACCTAGAAGTAGTAACCATTTAGACGATAATATTGTAAAGATCAATAGCTCTTTGAATACTTATAATAATAATAATGAAAATAAACATGAAACAAATGACAAAATAAATCCAATTAATTATGAACATGATAATGATGCAAACAGTGTATTATCTATAAATAACAACAACGACATACAAAATACTTCGAACTTAGACAATAGAGATATTGGCCATATCAATAGTTTTCAAAGCAAGTTAAATGACAATAACATAATAAATAACACAATTCATGTAAATAGTAACATAAATAATCAAGTAAATATTAACTATAACAATAAAACAATTAGCAATAAAAATAACATAAATATTAATAACAATAGGTTAAACTTAGAAATTAATAACCCTAGTTCTAGTCATTATTCAAATTCAAATGATAATTCAGTTAGTACAAGTTATAATAGGATTAATGGAGATAATAGAAATAATAATGAATACAATCATATCATTAACACTAGTAACAACGAAGGAGGCACTAACACATTCGCTGACAGAGTGGTCAATCTTAGTTATCTAATTTTAAATGAAAAAGAAATCAAATTATTAGCAAAAGGTCTTAAACATAGTCCACATTACAACTTGAAAAGAAAAGATTTAGAGATACTAGCTGTAAATAGTGAACTGGCCCTTGACAAACTAGACACAAATGTTAATACACAAATCGCAAGATTGGAAATTTTAAAGATCCTACAAACATTTAATAATAACAACCGGCAAAAAAAGAATATCTCTGAATTTAAACAATTAAGGAATACTCTCAATGACAATAATATTGTAGCCATTAAAGCAGATAAAGGCAATTCAACCGTCCTACTACATAAAGATGAATGTATAGATAAAGTTGAAAAATTCTTAACAGGTAATAACTTCATTCAGCTAAAGAAAGATCCAACCACTAAAAGTACCATAACAAAATAAAACAAACAGTAGAAAAAACTAAGCAAATGTTTAAACCGGAAACTATTAATAAACTCAAAATTATGAACCCCACCCCACCTAGATTAACTGGATACCCTAAAATCCACAAACCACACGTCCCAATAAGACCCGTAGTTTCTAGTATAAATTCACCTAATTACAAACTAGCAAAACAATTGAATCACACTATTAAATATAACCTTCCCATCAAATTAAATTACACTATTAAAAACTCTATGGAATTAATCAACAAAATAAAAGATATAAATATACCTTCTAACGCCAAACTAGTCTCTTTCGATGTCACAAACTTATTCCCTAATGTACCAACAGACCAATGTAAAGAGCTACTCAGATCACTTATAACAAAATCCAAATTAGATATTTTCCAAAAAGATGAACTCGAATCCCTCATCAATGTGGCACTAGACCAAAACTACCTGGTTTTTAATGACAAGTTTTATAAATCCGAGACAGGCCTAGCTATGGGATCGCCGCTAAGTCCACTTCTAGCCGACTTGTTCATGAACCATATAGAAGATCAAATATTCAAATCCAACAATGCATTAACCAAAAATATAAAATACTGGCACAGATATGTAGACGATGTATTATGTTTATGGGTAGGTACAAATAGACAATTAGACCAGTTTTTAGAATTCATTAATAATATACATAACAACATAAAATTTACAATAGAAATAGAACAGGATAATGCAATCAACTTTCTTGATCTGACAATAAAGAAGCAAAATAACAAACACAAATTCAAAATTTATCGAAAAACCACCTACACAGATATAATAATCCACAACCAATCAAACACCCTATATAAACATAAAATGGCCGCTTTTCACAGTATGATTCACCGAGCTCTTACCACTCCCATGGATGATATAGACCTTCAAAACGAAATCTGTACAATAAAGACAATAGCCATAAATAATGGATACAAAATAACAATGATAGACAAAATGATAAATAAGAAACAAGAAAAATTAGCAATAAATATAATTACCAACTTAGAACCATTAGAACAAAGCCCTAAACCCTGGATTAGCTTACCATACATGGGGAAGCTGTCAGAACAAGTAGGACAAATTTTACAAAATAAAAACGAACCTAGAGTCAGTTACAAACCGTACACACAACTAGGCACCATTCTCGGCACAGTCAAACAACCTATCAAAACTAAAGATAAATGTGGAGTCTACAAACTGATATGCGCGACCTGTAAAGGTGTATACGTAGGACAATCCGGTAGGAAAATAGGTACACGCATTGCAGAGCACTATAAATCATGGCAGAAAATATCAAATGACAGACACCAAAAACATGTTAACGTATCTAGTTTTGCCAACCATGTTCTAGAAACCGATCACACATTTGATGTTGATAATTATGAACTTCTTCACTCGTGCCAAAAAAATAAGAAATTGGATCTCTTAGAAAACTTAGAAATTCAAAGAGCTATCCAAGACACAAGTATAGCATGTTTTAATGAAAAATCAAATCTTAACAACTCTGCTCTTGTAAAACCTATAAAAAATATATTTTTTAAATAATGTAGTAGTTGTAAGATATTTTAGTCATAGCATATAAGAAAGTATTATTTTAGCAGTTGAAAAACCAAATGTTACCTGAACCTTTTACCTTTAATTGTTTTTCCGACTTAGATCTCAACTCCATATCCCTTACCTCGTTCCTTTCATAGTAATCCCTCTACCCACATGACCCTAGTCCACCCCCACCTTGTACTGTTAGTTTATAATACATGTTTGTAAAATAGTTAGCTTAGTACAGAATTAACCCTTACTAAGTTAACACACACTGAAGATGATGTTATTTGTCGAAACGCGTCTGTGAGTTTATGTGTAATAAAAATTGTGGTGACAATATTGTTGTGTAACTTTCTACCAACCTCTCTAGTCATAATTATTGGTCATATAATACAAATTTATCATAAAAATAATTTCTCCACGGCGGGGAATCGAACCCAGCTTCTCTCCATTCGCGTTTAAAGCTATTTTCTCAGGCACTAGATTTTTCCACTTAAAAAAAAATTTTTTTTTGGTTTGAATTTGTAATTTAAATTTTTTTTTTTTTTTTTTTATGAAATTTTGCAATATAATGTTTTTAAAAGTAAGCATTTTCTTTTTACTAAATTAAGTAATTATTTCCTGGACGAAAAATGATCAATAATTATTAAACTTTTCTATTATTTATAATTTAACATTATAAAAACTGAAGGATGAAATAGTAATCTTCTAGTCAGGTAGATATATAAGCATTTTTAATTATGTACATATTATGTTACAAAATATAACGACTGTATAAGAGTTACTAACAATAAATATGGTTTTCACCCTGAAGATGACCCAAAGAGGGGTCGAAATATCGCAAAAGTGAGATTCTAACTTTTTCCTTTAGACCCTACTTACCAATAAGAAACTTTTCTAGTGTTTTTAATTGATATTAGTAAATCATGGTTAGAGGTGGTTAGAGGTGGTTAGAGGTGGTTAGAGGTGGTTAGAACTGGTACTAGGCCTTGGTTGACCATGGTTACAATATACTTGTCACTTTGATTACTACTTTCATTTTATAACAAGTCAGCTACAGCTAAAGTCAGTATATAATCAAGTGTAAAGTTTTAAAAATGTTAGACTGACGTTTTTTCAGTAATTCGCTATTAAATATAATATACCTCTAACATTAGGAGTAAACATGATGTAATAGTTATTTATGTTTCTAGGCAGCAAAATGGAATTTTGCTGACAATTTTTTTAAGTTTTAGTTTCGAGCCGAAGGCGAGGATAGGCTAAACAAATTTACTGCTGAGGCAAAGCCGAGGCGGGAAATTTAGTATTTTACTAAATACTATTAAATACTAAATACTAAATTAGTATTTAGTATTTTTTTAGGAAAATTAAATTTTGACTGACGAGGTGAAGCCGAGGCAGGAAAACGTTAATTAATAGTCTTTAATCGAGTCAGGAATGTTTCCTTTGCTGCATAGTTACATACAATATTTTATGTACTAACTGCAGAAAAATTACACTTAAGATTTAAGTACCTATTTTAGAGGGCAATAAACTTTCCTTGGATGATGTTGCAATATTTGCAATTTCGTGTGTGTGTTTTATCAAACAAGTCTTCAACGTCTTGCACAACATTATCATCTATATTTTTATTTAAACTTCAAAAACATAATTTTAACAAATTTATCAAAATAATAATAATAAATACATAATTATCATATTTTTTTAAATATAATTTTGATAAAAGTTTACAATGAAAGTTGTAAAAATCGAATTGATGACTTGAAAGTTTGAGTAAGTGTGATGACTCGAAAGTTAAACCAAAAGAAAGGCAAAGGATCAGTGTTGCCACTTTTTTTATTAACAGCATTTTTTTATTTCAATTTGCAAATGCGAACTCAATTTATGCATCTAAGAGCTTCTAAAATAGTAATCAGCTCGGTTGTGTAATTAGACATAAATCTGTTTAGTTTGAGACCATGGGACTTTAGGGATGTACAGTACATAATATAACAAATGAAAGCATTTCCTGTTTTGTCGTTTGTTTTCGAGCCGTCAGTGACAATAAATTTGTTGTCAGGCCAATATTTTTTAATGTAATCCACAAAGACTTCTATTTCTTACATTCAACAGATACCTGGAGTAGTCATCAAGATGTTTTGTGGACATCAAGAACATATATGGGGTTTCCCTATGAATGTAAATATCCCAGTTTCAATGAGACTTTTAGCGATAAGGGGTGATTTCTTTTTTCTCCAATATGTGGACGTAAGAACTAAAATTGCCAGCTGGGATATTTTTTTTTAAACCAAGTTATTTTGCACGCAATTGTTTAGTAAAAATCTACCAGATAAAATTTCTCTTCTGAAAAGAGGTGGTTCTCTCGATTCTGAATAAAGCATAGGCAACGGTGTTGCCAACATTCTCACCATGAAAATTCTCAAGCATGAATTTTGGAGCTTTTGAATGGGGGGGGGGGGGGGGGGGGGCGCAACTCTAAACTCAATACTCTACATTAAATGTTATCTTCTTAACTTGATGAATCATCTACTTGTGAACTTGGAACGTACCACAATACTGGGAGTGTGCTACGAAGCCACGTTACACCACAAGATAGGCCTTACTTTGTCATTAATTTATATACAGGGTGTCCCATATAAGGTGTAACACAGAAAACCCTGATGTTCTACATCACATTTCTGACAAAAAATGTTATATAACATAATGGTTGATCGACCTTCGTTTTCGATATATATCGGTTTTTCAATTATCTCATTTTCTGGTGACTTTTTCCCATTAAAAACGTTATAGCGTAAATTCTAAAAAAGATATAAAGATGGGTTTTTTACCATTCAAAAGGTGAGGAAATTTCCTTTAAAAATGTCATGCTGCTTGCCCATAATACCCTTGTTAGATAATTTTTATAAACTTCTAAATACAAAGATTTGGTTAATAAGAAATTTGTGGTCAACGAAAAGCTAGCATAACTTTTTAATTTGTATGGTAAATGAATAAATTTAACGTCATGTAAAACTGGCACATTTAATAAGCTTTAAAATGGTATAAATTGTTACCTAGTTTGCTTCAAGTTTACAAACTTATTTGGATGAAAATAAGGTAATAAATGACAAGTTTATCAGTTTCTAGGACTTTTAATTACCCTGACTTGGTGAAAAAAATAGAAAGGGTAACAATAAATAAATAAATATCACTTTAAAATTTATATCATTTTAAAGCTTATTAAATGCGCCAGTTTTACATGACGTCAAATTTATTCATTTACAATACAAATTAAAAAGTTATGCTAGCAAGAACGTTGACCACAAATTTCTTATTAACCAAATCTTTGTATTTAGAAGTTTATAAAAATTATTTAACAAGGGTATTTTGGGCAAGCAGCATGACATTTTTAAAGGAAATTTCCTCACCTTTTGAATGGTAAAAACCCCATCTTTATATCGTTTTTAGATTTTACGCTATTACGTTTTTAATGGGATAAAGTCACCAGAAAATGAGATAATTGAAAATTCGATATATATATCGAAAACGAAGGTCGATCAACCATTATGTTATATATAATTTTTTGTCAGAAATGTGATGTAGAACATCAGGGTTTTCTGTGTTACACCTTATGTGGGACACCCTGTATAAACATTTTTTATTTTTAGTAACCATAATTTTAATACTAACACGCTTCTACTCTTAGTCTAGGACCTAGGAGATAGCGTGCAAAAAAGTGTCTAACTAACATCAAGCTAGAATTTTGTATACAAGTCAATCTTTTAGTACATTTTAAGAATATGTGGTCGACTAAATTCTTGTATGGGACTTAGATGTGCAATAGGCATTTGAAAATAGATTGCCAATTGGTGTGGCACATAGCTTCCTCGCATGCTATCACGTACTTTTTGATTTTATGCTTTTATAAGCCATTATTATTGTCTAATTTGTTTAATTGTTTCCCCTGTTTTAATTATCTGTCAATTTTTTTTTGATTTTTCACTTGAATTAAAGTATGAATTGAGCAAAAGTTAAAGAGCGCAGATGGTTCAAAGTAATCTGGGGCAATCTGCGGGCTACTTTCGATAAATTATAAAAGTTTCATACAAATCAGATATGTACTTTTGAAGCAATAGGTGTAAATAAATGTATGTTTATCTACGATTGATACGAAATATAAACATTATATCTTTGTTTAGATGCGTAGTAAGTGATTATTTACGTACTTGTATTCATTGCGCATGCGCGGCTCATAGTTCTGAATAATTCCTCTTCTTTACTACGCTAGTGCGGTAAAGAAGAGGAATTCTTCAGCTTTACGCACGATTAGCAAGTTTGTTTACATTTAACAAAACTAATTTGCTGTTCTTTTATTAAAGTAACTGTTTATATAGATTTTTTAGTGAAAAACAATTTGTGAATCAAGTGACTTTGACGAAAATATGGAGAATAATACTCCTCCAGAAATAATTAATTCGGCAAAAAATACAACTAATGAATTAATGCCATCTTTATCAAGAGAGAGATTCGAACTTACATACAGCAAGTTTATTTTTTTCTGTATTTATTATTTAAATCTAACAATCGTAGATAAAGTACGGTACGCAACTCGTGCAAAAACGGCATTTTGCATTGCTCGTGTGGTTTTACCACCCTCGCTATCGCTCGGGTGCAAACTCAACACTTGCATGCAAAATGCTACTTTCCGCACTCGACGCGTAATGTACTATTGTGTGCATGTGGAAGAGAAACAAATAAGCGTAGAAAGTTGAAACCTATATGGGACCAACAATGGGCTACTCATGACCTACCACCCAAATTTCATTACAATTGGACATGTAGTTATTAAGATACGTTGGTTCGCAAAAATTGAGACATACAGACAGACTGACACGGAACCAAGAATGATCCCTGATGTCTAAAATGGATTTCTGTCTTGGAATTTTTGAAATCCGAGATCTAAAATGTTTTCGTTCTTCAGAACGATCACCTAGCTTCCGTTACCTTCGGTAAGCTCGGAAGCAAAAACAAACCGGTGGAAAGAAGCCATGTCCCGCCAATTATAGTGGAAAATGTGATTTTCACGATCCTGAGTGCAAAATTAGTTAGTATACCGAGAATTAAGTTGATATTAGTTTGTCACTTGACAGGTGACCACTTTGATTTGGAGCAATATGTGAATAACTAATCTCTCAAGCGACAATCTAACATCAACATGATTTTCGGTTGACCTACTAATTTTGTACTCAGGATCATGAAAATCACACTGTTCACCATAAAGGAAGGGACATGGCTGCTCTCCACCGGTTTGTTTTTTTCAAACGCCTATTGCCAAGCTATGTCCCGCAGACGAACTTTGCCGACCACATATTCTTAAAAGGTACTAAAAGATTAACTTGTAAACAAAATTCTAGCCTGATGTTAGTCAGACTTTATTTTGCACACTATCTCCTGGACTATCTTTTTTTTTCTTTTTTTTTAAAAAAAATCTATATATATATATATTTTTATTATTATTATTTTATTTTTTTAAATAATTTTTTACTTCCAAATATTACTCGAAGTTCAAAGTATTTTGTTTTGTTTTATTTATATTCTTTTTTTCAGAGCTACCAGTGACATTTTCAAACTCATAATGTCGACAATCGTAGTGCCAATTTCTCGGCAACCTTGGCGCTCTAATTTTTTGGTCCTTTGGGCCGGATGTGCATTTCCGGTATAACTAAAATATGTGATAAAATGTTGAAACATTCTGTTTACCTCTTGTCTGTGTTTCATCCAACTACCTTTTAATTAATACTTCATATATTTATTGCAATATACTTATAGGGATAATAATGTATAAATAATAATATATACTATAAATAATGAAATTTAAATAATTAAAAATTTATTTTATTTTGTTATACACAATCTTTAAAATTAAATAAATAAGAAAAGGTCTCTATTAGATTTTATTCACATATATTTGATAACATTTTATTTAATTTTAAACTTAAATTTATGGAAAATTGATGATTCATTTTAACTCTGTTAATTTAAAGATACGTCAACACACATTGTCTACTATTCTCTCTTCTAAGTGAATCCATGTTTAAAATTATTAAACAAATTAATCATTTATTTATAAATTATTATTTTATTAAATTTTGATTTTTGTGCAAATTAAATTATCAATTTAGTGAATACGTATATGTATATATTATAAGTCAGCTGCTTTGTTAAAAAGTCAAAGCATTATATTAATTAATATAAATTTACAATTAAACATATCAAGAAAAAAAAGATTTAATATTTTAAATAAGAGTTAGACATGATTATATTTATAATGAAATGATCAATAATTATTAAATTTACAATCACACTCTTAGCAAATTGAAGAATTAAATCAAATAATGATATTTTTACATCACAAAAAAATATCGAATTAAATTTATTTTGATTAATTAATTTGAACAAACCTTACAAAATATTTAATACTAATTTTAGAGTTTATTTATTTCAAATAAATTAAATTTATTAAGACACAAAAAAGTCATGTACTAACCATTTACTTTGTGGTATTTAAAATAATTAATATATTAGCATTTATATAATTTTTTTTTTTAATTTTCTATATTATAATAATTTTTTAAATTTTCTTAATATTTAATTTAAACACTTTCTTATTATAATTTTTTTTATATACCTATTATACATTTATATAACTTTAAAATTTTGTTTTTCTTAAGGAACATTTTTTTTTTTTAACATTTTCTCTTTGGTATGATTCAAAGTAAGAAATTAATATTTCCCTGATCATTAAACAATGAAATTAATTAATATTTTAAATTTAAATACAAAAAATAAATAATTTAATATCTTAACTTATTATTAATTATTTTTATTAATACTAATTATATAATAATTATATAATTATAATATATAATTATATAAATACATTTTTAAAAACATGTCTCTGAACATAAAGGTGATTTTTTAATTTTTTTTTAATCTAAATTTTATCAATTAAATTAATAACTGTGAAATATATTAAAACTAAACATACGCACACACACATATATTACGTCCACACATCGTTTTGAAAACGGTTTTGAAAACGATCCGCTAGTTCAAAACGCTGTATGAACGGAGATCGACGAATCGTATCGGTTTAGATCCGCTCCACCAAAAATACGTGACCGGATCGGGGGATCGAATTCAAAACGCTCGTATGAACAGGTGGTGGAGGGGATCGAGATATCAGGTTATTTTACTCTTTTCCACTTTATTAAGTTCTTTGTTTTCGTGAGCTTCCGTTTCTTTTTTTTTTAAACTGTAAAAACGTTTTTAAACAATAGTTAATACTATAAAGAACCTAAAAAAACTTTTAATAACTTGTAAATAAAATGTAAAAATTCGCGGACATATTAGGTAACAAGAAAGAAGGTTTTACTCGTGACGTTACCGTTATGAAATATCGAAAACAAACATTTCGATCACCTGTATTTTTTGTCGTATGAACGCGAATCGTTTTGAAAACGAATTGGATCCGAAACGATTTCAAAACGATGTGTGAACGTAGTAATATTCTTATAACTAAATACAAGTACTATATATATATAATTACAATAAATATAAATAGTCAATAGTTCAATAACAATTTTTTTTTTAAAAAAATAAATAAATTTTACTTTAAAAATTAGTCTTGTGTTGAAAATATAGCGGAGTTGAGTTTATGTTGATCTGGAAAATAAGTAAACAATACATAATATTAATGATTTGAATCTCTTCGAATAGATTTTATTAATTTCAACTTAATAATATATATTTATATAATAATATTTACGATGTCAACACATATTGTGTATAATTCTCTCTTTCAAGTGGATCCATGTTCAATTCCAGGTGACCACGTGTATTTTTATCTGTTTCTCTTTAATAATGATATTAATGATTTGAATCTCTTTGAATAGAATGTTATTAGTTTACACTTTGTTAATTTAAAGATACGTCAACACACATTGCGAACTATTCTCTCTACTAAATGGATCTGGGTTCAATACAAGGTGACCGTATATATTTTTATCAGTTTCTCTTTTATAATAACATTAATGATTCGAATATTTTTGAATAGATTGTTAATGAGAGAATTGTTTGTAAGTTAATTAATCATAATATTGTATCAAACTTACAATGATTTAACTAAAGGTGGTGGTAATGGAGCATTTTCTTCATATAGTATAGACATTTTTTCATATTCTAAAAATCTTTTCTTCTTTTTCTATAAAAATAAAATAACATTATTAGTTCTAAAGTCAAAAAATGTTAGTTCTAAACATACAATAACATTGTTAGTTCTATAAGGATGTAATAAAAATAATAGTTCTGAACATTCAATAAAATTGTTATGTCTGAACATTCAACAAAATGTTTAGTTCTGAGAATATAATAACATTATTAGCTCTAAAATCAAAAACTGTTAGTTCTCAACATACAATAACATTGTTAGTTCGGAACAGTCACTAACATTGTTAGTTCTGAACAGTCAACAACATTGTTAGTTCTAACATTAAATAAAATTATTTGTTCTAAGAATGTAATAACATTATTAGTTCTAAATTAAAAACTGTTAGTTCTGAACATACAATAACATTGTTAGTTCGGAACAGTCACTAACATTGTTAGTTCTGAACATTAAATAAAATTATTAGTTCTAAGAATATAATAACATTATTAGTTCTAAAGTAAAAACTGTTAGTTCTGAACATACAATAACATTGTTAGTTCTGAACAGTCAATTACATTGTTAGTTCTGAGGGTATAATAACAATAATAGTTCTGAACAGTCAAATTCAAATACATTGTTAGTTCTGAGGATATAATAACATTGATAGTTGTTCTAATTAGGAGGATTTAGAAATTTCTTACGAATCTAATACACGCTCCGGTGTGCATACCTGAGCAGGTTGATTGAACCAAATTTTTTTCTTGTCAGGTCACCTGTGCAGGTCGGCCGCATGATTTAAAAACACACACGCTTCGGCTTACCTGCACTGCACAGGTTACCTGAGCAGGTTGGATGAACCTAATTTTCATTCTTTTCAGGTCACCTGTGTAGTTTTGTCATGCTTTGATAACACACACGCTACGGTTTACATGCACAGGTCACCAGTCAGGTATACCGCAAAATTTATGGCCAGCTCCGAGACATTATGGCCGGCGAGTTCCGAGATTAACCAGCATAATCTTGGTTACAATTCAGGGCGAATACCAAAGTCAGAGCCGAGAATCTAACCCAGTGTGACAAGCGTTAACGGAAGCAATTAACCGCCAGACTAATGGTACATCATGCATAGGAATAATACTGGATTTTTTTTTTGTACCATATCTTTAGATGATGATGAATGTGGATCATCAGTACATGAGTCGGACGATGAAGAGGTGATACCTTCTTCTAACATCAGAGTCTTAGAGAGTCCTTCTATTTCAAGATCCAAATACATCTGACACAGCTGATCGTTAACTAAAGATGGCTAAACAAAAACAAGTCGAATGTCACTAATATATAAAAAGAAAATACATAACGTTATTTTTAGCATAAGCTAAGTCTAATAAGTATAAATCTTATACTAAGGTATCAATTGTCTCAAATCGTATGAGTTCGTTGATTTCCAATCCATATACACCCGTATAATTCTCAAGGGAGTTGCTGATGATGTGGGTGATTAGCAACTAGACATGGACTAATCTAGATCTTACTAAGGAATCCACTGTATGAGATTGTGTGAATCCCTTGGTTTCCAACTCATTACAGAGATCATTCTCAAGGGAGTTGCTCATGATGTGAGTTATTAGCAACTAGACATGGACTAATCTAGATCTTACTAAGGAATCCACTGTATGAGATTGTGTGAATCCCTTGGTTTCCAACTCATTACAGAGATCATTCTCAAGGGAGTTGCTCATGATGTGAGTTATTAGCAACTAGACATGGACTAATCTAGATCTTACTAAGGAATCCACTGTATGAGATTGTGTGAATCCCTTGGTTTCCAACTCATTACAGAGATCATTCTCAAGGGAGTTGCTCATGATGTGAGTTATTAGCAACTAGACATGGATTAATCTAGATCTTACTAAGGAATCCACTGTATGAGATTGTGTGAATCCCTAGGTTTGCAACTCATTACAGAGATCATTCTCAAGGGAGTTGCTCATGATGTGAGTTATAAGCAACTAGACATGGATTAATCTAGATCTTACTAAGGAATCCACCGTATGAGATTGTGTGAATCCCTTGGTTTCCAACTCATTACAGAGATCATTCTCAAGGGAGTTAGTCATGATGTGAGTTATTAGCAGCTAGACATGGATTAATCTAGATCTTACTAAGAAATCCTCTGTTTGAGATTGTGTGAATTCCTTGGTTTCCAAATCATTACAGAGATCATTCTCAAGGGAGTTGCTCATGATGTGAGTTATTAACAACTAGACATGGATTAATCTAGATCTTACCTAAGGAATCCACTGTATGAGATTGTGTGAATCCCTTGGTCTCCAACTCATTACAGAGATCATTCTCAAGGGAGTTGCTCATGATGTGAGTTATTAGCAACTAGACATGGATTAATCTAGATTTTACTAAGGAATCCACTGTATGAGATTGTGTAAATCCCTTGGTCTCCAACTCATTACAGAGATCATTCTCAAGGGAGTTGCTCATGATGTGAGTTATTAGCAACTAGACATGGATTAGTCTAGATCTTACTAAGGAATCCACTGTATGAGATTGTGTGTATCCCTTGGTTTCCATTTCATTACAGAGATCATTCTCAAGGGAGTTGCTCATGATGTGAGTTATTAGCAACTAGACATGGATTAAGTTAGATCTTATACTAAGGTACCCACTGTAAGAGATTGTGAGAATCCCTTGGTTTCCAACTCATTACAGAGGTCATTCTCAAGGGAGTTGCTCATGATGTGAGTTATTAGCAACTAGACATGGATTAATCTAGATCTTACTAAGGAATCCACTGTATGAGATTGTGTGAATCCCTTGGTCTCCAACTCATTACAGAGATCATTCTCAAGGGAGTTGCTCATGATGTGAGTTATTAACAACTAGACATGGATTAATCTAGATCTTACTAAGGAATCCACTGTATGAGATTGTGTGAATCCCTTGGTTTCCAACTCATTGCAGAGATCATTCTCAAGGGAGTTGCTCATGATGTGAGTTATTAGCAACTAGACATGGATTAATCTAGATCTTACTAAGGAATCCACTGTATGAGATTGTGTGAATCCCTTGGTTTCAAACTCATTACAGAGATCATTCTCAATGGAGTTACTCATGATGTGTGTTATTATCAATTTATTATCGATCACCAAGAATTTCTCAAGAAATCTTCTTAATTACCAACATGTAATTTTCAAGATTGGATACTTCCACCAATTTGTCAGAGCTAGAAAACAAGTTCAAACTTCCAAAACAGTTGCCAGTTGCCCCCAAATAATGTTTCTCACTTGACTGCTAAGTATTGCCCACAGCTAAATTTTAAGGAAAATATAACACACCTGATTAAACTTTTCCAGAGCTTCAATATCCGCTTTTAGTACTTCTTCAAGTTTTCTATCTTTGAGCTGATATTTCAAAGTTAATTCTGTTGTGAGGGTTACTCCTTGCATCCATGGTGCTATCTGTAACATAAAATAAATTATCAGAAAATGTGAAAAATGAACAGCGTTATGATATAAATATTTGAGTTATGCCTTAGCGCTAGATCTCAAGTTAGCACTGATAATGCTTACTTGTAGATAGTACCAGGAGAGAAGAAGTAAGATATTCTACATCTTCTATATTATCTAACTCACATAATATGTTATCCTTATAAATTTAACACTATTTCACAAAAATGTAACTATGATATTAGTATTTATAATCACCCTTTTGGCAGGTCTTGCTTTAAAGCCACCTCCATGCTTTCCGGAACGTTGCCATGTCATCTGAAACACAATAAACAATTTATTTTTAAAAATCATTAATAATTAAAGGGGTCAGCAACAAAATATGTATTTGTAATTAATATTTGTCTCTTCAAATACGAGCAGGTGATATTAGAATTTTTTCCTTTCCTAAAATTCCAATTTTTAGTTTAATGCTCACGTTTACATTTGACGAATAACGCTACACGTTTGAACGAATAATGCTGTTGGTAAATGCACGAACTTGGTAAAAGGAACATGTATACCAAATTTTAACTAAATCGGTTAACTTTTACTTATACGTCAAGTTATCGTCATGATCGTTACTGACCGTCAGTCAAACAGACAGACAGCCAGGATGCATATTTTGTTAAATGTAAGCAGCTCGCTTCAATCACTGAGATTGCGTGATGGTTTTGAGCACCACATCTCGAGAATTAAAACAAAAAATAATAATAATAACAACAAACCTCTCTTTTTTCATTTTCAGATGAGCTTCTCATACTCTCGTCAGATTTGTGCAGGGCGAACGAGCCGAAGGATGAATAGAAACTACTGTCGTCGTAGATATTGCTGCAAAAACAATACAACAAGAAAATAATAGCTTTTTTTTAAAATTAGATGATAGGAAAGTAATCAAATATAATTTTGTTTAACCAATATAGGACTTATATGTATTGAAAAATTATCACTCGCATACCACAGCGCTTGTTTTCTGAGTCTGAACCTTATTCGAAACCATCATGCACTGTGCCCACTCTAAATCTGCATTTGAACTGACCAATGTATCACGTTATGAATCATGTTTTTAATATTTTATTGCGTTATGAATGGAATACCATTACTATCTTTCATGATTTTAATGTTATCAATCACATACCATTGTTACATATATCGTGTTTATTGATTTATTGTTATCAATCACATACCATTGCTATCTATCGTGTTTAATGATTATCAATCACATACCATTGTTATCTATCGATTTTATTGTTCTAATGTTATCAATTACATACAATTGCTATCTATCAAGATTTTATTGTTTCAATGTTATCAATCACATATTATTGTTATAATCTATCAAGTAATTATTAATATTTAATGTTATGAAGTTTATTAATTTATTTTTACTGTATTTAATATTAAAACCCAACAATCGTAGATAAAGTACGGTACGGATCTCGTGCGAAAACTGCATTTTGCTTTGCTCGTGTAGTTTTACTACCCACGCTGGCGCTCGGGTGCAAAGTCCACACTCGCATGCAAAATGCTACTTTCAGCACTAGACGCGTAATGTACTATTTAAGACATGGTGGGGCTTAAAAATGTTCAGGTACAGACAGACAAAAGACCAATAATGTCTGAGACGTATTTCTGTCAATAAAATTTTGAATTTGATGACAAAAAAATTCGTTAAATCGTTATGCAAAATGATCATTATGGTTTCGTTACCTTTGGCAACTTCGGAAGCCAAAGGTTTAGAATTTATTATGCTACTAGTTCAGTAGAGATCTAACACTAAACATGTTGGGTTTCCTATTCTTTAATGGTACTTAAAGTGGGCTTGAAATATGCTAACGAGGTACTTATTAAGATGCTTACCTGGTACCAAAGCTCTCTTCGTCTGTAGTCACTCTTGGAGCAGATGTTGATTTACTCGGCTCCAATAAATTCTGCAATCACAAATACATGCAATAAGTAGTGTTTCTATTGAAACGCCATGTTAAATAAAATATTATATTTTTATGAGAGATACTGACTGGGCTAAGGAGGAAGTTTTGATTGTGAAGGACACATTTAAGAATGTAGTTTTGATTACGGGATAAATTACAAAAGGTAGTTTTGATTGTAGGATAAATTACAAAAAGTAGTTTTGATTGTATGACAATCTGCAGAAGGTAGTTTTGATTGTAGGACAAATTACAGAAGGTAGTTTTGATAGTAGGACAAACTGCAGAAGGTAGTTTTGACTGTAGGACAAATTACAGAAGGTAGTTTTGATTGTAGGACATGTTATAGAATGTAGTTTTGATTGTAGGACAAACCACAGACACAACAAACCACCTTTTTAGGATTTAAAGTAATACTTTATATCGATGAAATAATTGAAATCCCCTAAAATACATTCTTGTATTTAGGCTATAAAAATTAATGAATTGATAGTAAGCTCATTAATTTGTTTTACAATTAAAAAATTCACCAGGGACTCTTTTAGTTGAGTTCTTCCCTAAAATGTGCTACCAAAGTAACATCGAAGACATGGGACAAAACTTTGCTGAGTAAAGTATTAATACAAAGGAATATTTAGTCCGAAGTAGTTTTGGACAAATGAACATCACACTTCTTTATAGAAATTACAAATGTTATAATATGTTTTAGTCTAATTAACTATTAAGATAATGGGATATTATCATTTTTATGTACGGAAATGTGATGCCAATAAATGGGGGGGGGGGGGGGGGGGTACTAAACTAAAAGAGTGCCTAAAATTCATGGAAGGCATTAATAATAATTCTCGATTTTATACACTTTTAATGAACACATGTTTAAGTTTAAACTTAAAATTAAAGCTTAACCTAAGTGGCCACTAAATAATAGGGTGGACTTCACTTATTTAAGTAAGTGGGGCGTGATGTTCAGTAGCTATAGGGGCCACTTAATTGACACTATTGCTAGCCTATTAATGGTTAAAAAGTGCTTTTTAGCAATTAAGTATTTCTTAAGGTGAAACTCGTGGATTTCTTCGTTTTATATTTAATTTTTAGAACTAACACGTGCTTTTATCCTTCACTATACAATCTGTCCTCACTTATCGACGATCTATTAGGTTAGAACTTTTAAAAAACCTAACCTGCATGTTAGTATTCAAACCTGAAGAAGGTTAGGTCACTTATTAGTAGGTAAATACAGTACATTTTATACGGCACTGTAAGTAGAGAAGAGGGCACTTGGGCCAGACGCTACGTCAGCACTCTGGCGTCAGCCCTGACCTGTCTTAACCCCAACCCTTGACCCCTGACCTACCTCACCCTGATTTTTTTTTAATTTCATAAATAATAACCCATGAAAATTGCTAAAAATGTACAAAAAAAACAACATAAAATGTGATATAATATGGCTCAATTTGTCGGGATTGAATAGCCAATTGAACACCAATTAGCTATGTTGCCACTTTTCATTTTTTGTACACTATTGGCACAATTTTATTATGTTAAAGTGGGTATAAGAGGTGAATACAGTAAATTAAATAAAAATAATATATTTAATAAAAACAATTATAAGGGGAGTCCACAGTAGAAAGGTTTATTTGTTCTGTCGGCTGACAACAATGGTAAGTTAGACTACGAGCCTAAGGCATATGAAAACAGATACAGTACATTGTATAATCTACTGTAATTTATATATGTATGTACTGCTAATAACATATATCCAGGAGGTATGTAAATATATTAAAGTACATAAGTTACAAATGTGAGACGCTACTAGTAAACTATTCGTTATGAGATGGGATAATATTTATGAAAGGTTGTTTTAATACACGATATAGTCGTTAGAGTGAGACCATGGTCGTTAAGTGAGAACAGGTGGTATCATTAATTAATTATTTTATAAATAATTAATTAATATTTATTAAACAAAAATAAAAATGAACAATTAAATTAAAATTGTTTTATTAATTATTTTGGTTTAAGTGAGAAGCTTACCTGTAACTGAAGAAACACACGGATCTGGTTTCAATCATTTTAAAAAAAAATCATTTTAATTTTCAAATTCCCCCAAAACATGTAAAAACAAATTTATATAACAAATAAAATATATAACAATATAGATAATTTGTAGATAATCATATTTTTAGGTTGATTGAAAAGAGACATTTTATATTCATAAAATCTGTTTTTCCAAATACCTTTGAATTTGTAAAAAAAACAAAATTGGTAAATAGGTCCTTAATTGTTTTGTGTGTATTTGTATAAAGGGTGTCCTCGAACAAAAATGCACCACTTCGGGATCTTGCAGAAAATTTGACACTAAACAAAAAAGACCTATGAACATGGATTCGCGAATAAAACAAAATCATGAAAATAAATAATAATTCTTTTCAGCACGAGCAATCGAGTATCATTAAACATTTTTAAAAATACATTTTTTACAATAAAACACTATGAAGCAAACCTGTTTAATGCATTGTATAACCTTGCAGTGCATGAACATTGCAATGCATTGAATTCTGCTTCGAATGAACTCAATCTCAGCTGTTTAACAACAATCCAAACTTCTACATCCTTGTTACTTTATTATTAGTTAATCCAAGATAACCTCTATCAACGTTCTAATTCCTTGGTTGAAATTTAAAAAATCAGAATTTTCATGTACAGAACTGAAATTGATCTCATTCGACGCAGAAATTTGATTCTATTTTGTATTTGATTTGCAGATATTTGATTCTATACAAGGTGTTTATGGTAAGATGCTTAGTATTTGATCATTTTAAGGATGACTTTAAAAAAAACTATAATAACATTTTTTGGGAATAGTTCGAAAATGAAGCAGTTCCGGAACCTTCCTTCATGAAAACTCATTTGTTAAGCGTTAAATTTCATGTAAGATCTTTAAGTTGTACGTTTTTTGTCTTAGTCATCCTTTATATTTGAATGAAAAATCAAAATGATTATTAAACAGTTGTTTAAAAATATTGAAAACAAAGTTTAGTTTTTTACAAAACCTTTTAAATTAATGAAGATTTAACTTAGTGCGCAGGCTTCCGCGGGTTGGCTCGGAGAGGTTGAAGTCTTTGGTTTAGCTTCCACTACTGGAAGCATCTTCAGGGGTGTGGTGCATCGTGATGATGACTAGAAGCGAAACACAATTTATACTGATATCGATACCTGATCCCTGATCCCTGATATACTGGATATCTTGTGTTTGCTTCGACTCAACATCACGATGCATCCATCACACCCCTGAAGATGCTTCCAGTAGTGGAAGCATCTTCAGGGGTGTGGTGCATCGTGATGATGACTAGAAGCGAAACACAATTTATACTGATATCTATACCTGATCCCTGATCCCTGATATACTGTATATCTTGTGATTGCTTCGACTCGACATCACGATGCACCATACACCTGAAGATGCTTCCAGTAGTGAAAGCGAAACTAAGGACTTCAACCTCTTCATCACGAGGATTTCACCGAAAACCCAAGTTTATGGTAATGGAGATTTAATCAATGTTTACAAATTTTTTAGTTTACAGTTAGAAAAACTCAAAATATCAGTGAAATTATAGTGGTAAGTTTATCAACTTATCACCCTAAATATTTTGGTCCTTTGAGCCCAATGGCTGGTATTGCTGTGAATTACAAGGAAAGTGGACGAAACAGGTATTTATTAAAACTATTGTGGTTTAATTTTGATCAATGAACAGATCAATTTGCGCATTTAGGATAAAAAAATAATTTGTTCAGGTAAAAAAAATACAATATTTAAAAGGAATTTAAATTTAAAATTTGGCTATAACACATTTTTTTATTATATTGTAAAAAAATCGACCAATAAAAAAAAATTAATCATAAATCATTATTTTTTTAAGAAATAATGATATATAAATAAATAAATGATAATATTAATAATCGGATGCAAGCGATTCACTTACACCTCTAATCAAAAAAACAATTTTAATGGAAGGGTGCAGATGTTTCGCTGGTCCACCTGAAATGTCAAATTCGTGATTTTTACAAATATAAATTAAACATTTATAAAAGTAAAATAATAAAAAGTAATAAATAATAATATTTTAAAGTTTATTTGTCGTTAAAAAGAAATATTATAAATATATAATTAAATTAAGAATTGACAAAAAAATATTTACTCAGCAACTGTTCCACTAAGTTAGACAATGAAAATAAAAAGGACATATATTTTATAGTTAAAGTATAGGGTTGAAGTGTGGGTTTTTTTTATCTGTTCTACTTAGTAGACCTTTTGTGGTGTCCCTCCCTACCCTACCTTACATCGACATTTTATAAGTTTGTTAAATCGCAAATAAATTATTATTAATTGCATTCTTTTTAACGACGGTAATATACTTATTGAATATTTACAATATAAAATATGATTAAATAAACTGTTAAAAAAAAAAATGAACTGATCAAACGTTTTATAAATAAAAACGATAAATATGCAAAACAAAATGCAGTAATCACATAACAGTTAATAAAAAGTAAAAATAATAAAATAAAAACAAATCTATATTATTAAATAAATTTGTTTGTTTTTTTTTGTTTGTACATATAAACAATAAATATGCTTAGTAATATATATTAAATAAAAATAATATAATCATGCAATTTTTCTTTCTTAATATCACAATATGTACTATTTATAATCAAGCTGGTGAAAGATTCGAAACGAACCCTTAAAGATAATTATGATACCAAAAAAAATTAAGTTTAAAAAATAAATATTTATAACTATGTATTCTCACATTTTAAAAATATTTCATTCCAATATGATTAATGTGTTAATTCCATTGAAAATGTGTTTAATTTTGAGATTATGGCGTTTCGCATATCATTGTTCTTTATTCTGAGACACGACGTTAAAGCAGCGTTACTTCCTAGAAAATGATCCTTAAGCCCAGTTTCCATTACTACAATGTTGCTACATGTTGCTGGCACAAGTGCCAGGAGTTTGTTAAAATGGAAACAGTCTGCAACATGTTGCGGGCAAATTTGTAGTAATGGAAACGAGGCTAAAAGCCCGAAATATGTCCCGCAACATGTGCCGGGGACATGTTGCGCAACATGTGCCTGCAATTTGTTAGAATGGAAACGGGGCTTTACACTGTTGAAAAATAATGCAGGGGGAGGGGATTTCCATTCATTGAGAGCCAGTCATCCAGAAAAGACTCTAATAATTGTTATAACTTATAAACAAATAGCTTGGAAGGGTAGAGGGGGAGCATAGCAAATAAAAGAGTAGCTTAAACATTGTGGATAGCAGGTGGTGCTAGAAGCGGTAAGCGAGAGAAATGTTAACTAATTTAATAGTTTTTTTCTAAGTAAAAAAGAGCTTAGAAGTGGGAGTTAGGTGAATAAAGAATTAGTGGCTTAAACTTTGGAGGCACCAGGTTGTGCTGGTGAGCTAGTGGCGTGCTGCACGCGTCGCATCTTGAAGTGATGGGTCCTAGGAGAGGAACCATCCCCAAGTTAGGAGGGCTCCGTGGCAGGGTGAGCGGAATGAGTGTATGTGATGTGAACAAGGTGGCCCTGACCTGAGGTAAAGGCCTCTGAAAGAAAGTACTGGGTTCAAAAGAGACCGTCCAGAGTCTGGAGATAAAGGCAAGGTACAAGATGAGGCCTTGGGTTAGGCTTAGTCGCGGACATCAAATAAGAAGTGAAGTGTCTGAAGTGTGTGCCCTGAAAAGGACCGTTTAGATTCCGAAGAGTGAAGGCGAGGTACAAAACTGAAACCTTGGGTTAGGATCCAAGCCTGATCTTGAGGAAGAAATTAATACGAAAGATTCGTTCTGAAGGGAACCTAAAGATGGGAATGATGCGTAAGGTAGCTTTGAGGAGAGCTAAGTGAAGTATTGGTTCTGAAAAGAGTCTCAGCGTATCTTCCACCTTCTTTGACTCCCGTACTTAGCGCTAGAGATTCCCGATAAAGAGGACAGCGTTGGAGTTCGGGAGAAATAAGAAGAGGTTGAGTTGGCGTGAAGGAAATCTTTTGTGATTGTAGTCATGTGGGACAGTTTTGGCAAAGCGAGACGGTAAAGGTAGCGAAGAGTGGGGTCTCGGCGGGTAATGGGGATTCTTCCGGGCGTGTTTGACTGGCGCCTTTGCGAACTCCGGTAGGGTTGTTGCAGAGAAAGTCCCATGAGAATTTTCGACCTGGTCTCGTATACCCACACTGCGTCAGTCTATCCTTTGCGGAAACGAAATCAGTGACGGACGTCACTGATTTCGTCGGCTCTAGAACGTAAGATATCGGTAAAAACCTTGTTTTCTCCATTTTTTTAGATCCGCTTTAATAGTGTTTATGATCTTTATCACGTTATGGCAGTGTCACTGTTAGTTTTAATAAAAACTTTTATTTTTTAAAAAAAATTGTCTCATCGAATAGGTAATAATAGAATCTCTTCCCGTCCTGAAATTCCAATTTCAAATTGAAAGCTCATGTTTACGCGAGCGTTGCGCGTGAACTCTTAGACGGATAACGCTGTCAACGAATTTCGCCTGATCATTAGTAAGAGGAACATGCATACCAAATTTCAACTAAATCGATCAACTTTTACTCAAGCTATCGTCGGACACGTAAACGTTACAGACAGAAAGACAGACAGACAGATAGACAGACAATGCATATTTTGTTGAATGTAAGCAATTATCATTACGTAGTTCACCCTATTTTTTGTTTTTAGCCAGAAATGTAAACTGTTTGTATGTAACCTTATTGCATCTTTCATGTGAATAAAACAGAACTTTTATTAAATTTCTAAAATATTCATTTCCAACCCGTTCAAATATTATTTCTAAGCTCTCCTTTTGACCTTGGTTGTTTCTTTATAACACAGAGGGAATGTATAAAATCCTTCACATTAATTTTGAACTAGAAAGAAACACAAAATATTTACACAGTTAAATATCCAATTTGCTGAATTCATAATTATTATTTTTATCTACGATTGATAAGAAATATAAACATTATATCTTTGTTTAGATGCGTAGAAAGTGATTATTTACGTACTTGCATTCATTGCGCATGCGCGTCTCATAGAACTGAACAATTCCTCTTCTTTACCACACAGTGTGCGGTAAAGAAGAGGAATTCTTCAGCTTTACGCACGATTAGCAAGTTTGTTTACATTTAACAAAACTAATTTGCTGTTCATTTATTAAAGTAACTGTTTATATCGAGTTTTTAGTGAAAAACAATGAGTGAATCAAGTGACTTTGACGAAAATGTGGAGAGTAATACTCCTCCAGAAATAATTAATTCGGCAAAAAATACAACTCAAGAATTAATCCCATCTTTATCAAGAGAGAGGTACGAACTTACATACAGCAAGTTTATTTTCTTCTGTATTTATAATTTAAATCTAACAATCGTAGATAAAGTACGGTACGCAACTCGTGCGAAAACGGCATTTTGCATTGCTCGTGTGGTTTTACAACCCTCGCTGTCGCTCGGGTGCAAACTCCACACTCGCATGCAAAATGCTACTTTCCGCACTCGACGCGTAATGTACTATTCTCAAATTAACCAGGTTGATTATATTGTATGATTAATAATTCAAGGCACTGAATTATTATCTGCACATGTACATTGAATAATAATTATTAAATGGGTAAAACAAATAATTAATATATTAATTATAAAAAGTAAGAAGGAAAGAATATAATTTAATATTTTTGAATTTGAAATTCCCGGCTTTTTTTTTAGAGGAATTAGTTCCTCTTTTTCTCTGATGGGTTGGGAGCGCCATACGACTCATGTCTGGCACTCTACATATTATTTAACTCAGTGAGTCCCGTTAAATACAATCACGATATAATTTCACATTTAAAAAAAAAAATAAAAAATAAAAAATAAAATAAAAAAATAAAAAATAAGCAACACTAACATTTCAATATGCAAAATTATAACTTACTTTATTAAATTTAAATAAAAAAAGACAAAAGAAAATGTGTATTTTAATTTCAATAATAACAAAAAAGAAGAACACAAGCGTGAATATTAGTTCTGGTTTTAGATGTCACCTGTATATTAGATGACGAAGTGGCAACACTGCCTGGTTGAGCGTTTAGTGATGTATCTTGCGATCCCGGTCCCCATTTACCATCAGATGTTGAGTTTAGTGACTGCTGAAGGCACATTAAGAATTTTGATTGAATTTTGGTGTATTGCAGAAATGAAACAAGGTACAAAACCATTATTATAATAGTTAATTGATGAATTTAATTATTTGTTTAAAATAAAGAGACAATGCACATTATTCAAGTTTTTCAGAAGTTTAAAAAGTAACTTTATCTCCTGAACAGAGAAAAAGTTGTGTTTTTAGTTTAATTTATAGAGTGTAAAGTAAAACTCGTCTTCCCTGAACAAATAAATACTCAATAATCAGGGAGAAAAAGAAGGATTGCCAACTTAATTATTTTTTAAAAAAATAATAGAGAATGAATAGCTAATGTAACGAAGTTGTTGAAATCAAGTTGGCAACACTGCTTTTTAGTCCTCATTTATGAGTTTTTCTTATCAATGATCATCATTATGATGTTGTTCTTATCATGAGCAACTAACATAACCTGAATAACCTAAAACGCAAACCTATTTGCGTTTTATAGAAATTTTTATTATCTGCTAATTGAATTTCTTTTATCTGCTATTTTTGTGTTTATTACAAATTGTCTATAGAGCAGAACTATTCTGGCTTAGTTTCAAATAGAACTGGCATAGATCAGTCTCGCAGGCGTAGTTGTAATGTGAAATTAAGCACTCCCAATAATAAGTTCGAATACTTCTGATCATCCAGTATTTTTTAATTACAAATCATCGACAATCTACAAAACACAATTGTTGTGGCTTTGTTTCAAATTCATTGGCTCGCTAGAGAAAAGGTTGTGTGGTCTATACCTCAAAAACTTTATGACAGAATCGATTTATAACTGAAGAATTATTACGAATTCGGATGCGAGTGACAATCCAAGAAATTTTATCCAATTTACACGAAATAATTTTCATTATCCTCTTCTATATCTATAATAGCTGTTTAATGAGGTATAAAACCTAAACTGTCTTATCTTTTGTAAAAGGTTTATTTTATTATATTTTTTTATTAGGTTTATAGGCTTTAGCCTATAAACCATCATTTTTATTTTTAATTATTGTAATGTACATGGTATCTCCAAACAATTTATTTCTATAGAAAATCCTTTTTTGTTTCTAATGTGCATTGTATAGTAGAAAGAAAAATTTGAAAAATTGACAGTAAGTAAAGACTGGGTCAAGCTTCGTAGAGTGTAATTCTTTCTTGTTAATACAAATTCCTTGCAACTGTCATACGACTACTTCTTGAGTTGCGATGCAATTTCGTTGCGGAAGAATGAAGAGAGCTCAAGTTCCATTTTCCACCAGAGTAACACAGCTGCAACCCGCATTTTTCGACATTTGGTTAAAATTCGTGTTGCACGTTTTATTCACTTGCAACTCTATTAGAACTAGTGATCAACTCAAAAGTTATGTTTTTGATTTGTCAGTTTGCTGTGATGTTCGTAGTATTGTTTCTGATTATTGGTACTCATGGAGGCTTCAAAGAAAGCGAAAATTTTGGGTTCATCTTTTCATACTAGAAAGCTAAACATGTTTAGCGTCGTGCTTAGCAAGGTGGATGTTGGTAAACAAAGACGGTCTTTTATCTGAATATGTCTTGCATTTCATTCAAAAATGAATGTTCTAGGTCTTCGATTACATTACACTTTTAACAGAGTGCTGAGTCTCTTTTCCTAATCACATGCAAATATGTATTGAAAATACCGTAATGTATTTGTAATCTGCAAATTGACAAAATCATGTGCTAGAATTCTCTTAATTTATTAAACTATGGCTTAACCCCAATTGTATTATGCTGGTGAGATTTACAAAATGTTCCACTGATTGTGCTTTCATTCCTGTTTTCATTTCTTCGTTGCAATCTTGTTAGACTAATCTCTGTTGGATATCTCTCCACTTCTTCATCCAAATTGGTGGAATACACTTCGTGATCACGATCTGGCATTATGAATTAATAAAATAGTGAGCACAATGCGAGACGAATCACAATGCATTTACACCATTAGACAAGGGGCAGTCCAATTGCTAGGGTTAGACTGTCATGCGACTGGTGTCTGATGCTCACGCGAAGTCGACGAAATTCCATAAATTTATGGTCTTCCGATGATAGTCTACTTGAAAATCTTTTACTTTTTCTAGAATAACTTCATCTTACCGGGAGTGGGGATAATGATAACTGTAATTAAAGTAGATGTCAAATTTAAATTGAGGATAATATGGATTCTTTAGCCCTGTCCACTGCGAATGTGTCCATGGAGTGTTTGGAGTTGTCCATGGTGGGTTTCGATGGTGAATGACGTCAAACTGGTCAAGTCCACGTGATTTCTCGCAATAGTGAACATGTCTGTCTTGTGTCTGTTCTTCAATGATAAAGGTTTTGTTCTACTTCAATTGATATGCATACTAATTTTCATTACAAGTCTCTTGAAGAAGCTACTAATAAATGATAAGATACAACAAAATGATCAAATGAGAAATTATAATTCTACTAAATGCATCATGCATTTACAGATAGAAAGGTTTGATCTTCATTAATGTATGGGTATACTAATTTTTAAAAATCTCTTGATGAAGAAACTAATGAATGATAAGACATATCTAAAAGATGCAAAAGAAAGAAACATTGTACTAATGCATCATGCAGATACAGATAATCTAAATAAACCTGAATCCATTAAATAAGAAAAAACAAAAACAAGATAATAAAAATAAAATAACCTAGAAAGAAAATTTACATTCGCTCCTCTTCAACTTTAGTTAAAGGAACTTTAGTAAGAAATAAATAATGGTGTTGGTGCTTACTTGAAGCTGAGGAGGTGGTGGTTTCATTGGTGGATGTGTTGGGAAAACTGGTGCAGGAAGAACTGTTAGTGGTGAGTAAAGTACTGGACCTGGCGTAGCACTCAACAGTAGTGGCTGATACACCATCCCAGTTACATAGCTGTTATTATTACTAGATGAACTAATTCCATTATTACCTAAACAGACAAAAAATTATATTATAACGGGTATGTTAGCGGGATTCCGTCAATCCATTGTTTCATGGTCTTATGATGCAAATAAATTTAGCAAAACTTTAGCATAAACTTTCACATTATTATTTAAAACAATATATTTCCTACTACAGGTAGTGAGGAAAAGTAAAAAGGGTGAGGGAGACAGATAAAAATCCGCCGTGATTCAAGAATCGAACCGTGGATCCGGTGGTCAGATTTTCTGGAGGAGAGAACAAGTCAGTTTCAAACTTTGTAACCATTGGCAAGGATCATTCTTAACTTTTTCTTAATGACTCTCATTGTGAACTATCCAATGGATTTGAATATTCAAGTTTTATTTAATCTGAGATCTCCTCCAAAAAGTCAGAAACTCAGCCCTTTGTACTTTTATTAAAATAAAGTTGTACCTTGAGGAAGTAGAAATTGATTGAAGGCAGTTGAAGGTGCATCAGGTCTTGGTTCTGATTGAGGAACAGAAGGTGATGGTAAGAAGTAAATTGGCATGAGAGGACTTGTCAGTGGAGTCCCATTAATATTCCTGGAAAACCAAACGTAAGAATTATAATATGAACGTGATTTACATTATTTCAAAGAATTCGGGTTGTAAACAGAACTGAAATTTTGGATTGTAGGATTTCATTTAGGTGCTGGTTGGTTCAAAGAACCTACCTCCTTTTGTTTAAGAAGTTAAGTCATAAGCTCTCATCAGCCTGTGCTAAGTGTCAAGAAGGCGATCATGCAACATAAACAATTCGAAGTTTTCCACTTCAACAAGAGTAAGTACATGACAACAGTCCTGTTAGATTTCGATGACAGTTCAGCAGTGCACCTCCTACAGCACAAAGCATTTGGTGATGGCATCAACAGCTTTGAATTACAGATTGTTAGTGTAAAGTTAAGTCGACTAAATTTAGATTGACTATCATGCAAATACATCCAAAGGGAGGAATATTTAGAATTTGTGAAAATTAAAAGTAATCATTTACTTTCAAACTTAAATTTTAAAAATGTAACTCAGCAATCTATTGTTTGAGAAATATAAACTAGATTTTTATGAATGAAAAGCTGTATGAAACACTGTTTTTATCCAAGGTCAATATAGCTTCTTCTGGGATCAAATGGTAATTACGATACACAAATAAAAATGTAATGAATGATTTTCATATGTACTCACTGTCTATTATTGTTGAAAGTGTCAACTGGGAATGGCGACCACAAATTGACAGATGAGGGGGAGGTAGTAGGCTGTACTACAGGTACTGAAGGAGCTGTAGGAGATACCTGACTATTTGACTTAGTCTGAGATTCATAAGTTGATTTAATAACTTTGAACGGTTCTCCTTCAAATGAATGGGATCCAGACCGTTTTAAACCATGATTACCCATCTCCTCCTGAAAATATAAAACCATTACCATTAATACATTGTTTTAAATTCCTACGACAGATTTTCTTTCCATGGAGATCCAATAAATTGCAATCTTATTAGACCATATGGCAAATGCTTCTTTGTTTCAAAAAGTTTGGAAGGGCATGGTGATCAACGTGGGCACCATTAATATTATAGGCCCTTACAAAGAAAATAATTGTATAATAATTATTTATATTATTACAACTTATCACGTACCTCAAATGTGTTTTATCGTGAAAATAATAATAATCATTAAATAAGTAGTAAGTATAAATTTATTTAATTATTTAATTAATGAAAAAGGTATTTTTTTTTTTTCAGAAAATTAATGTCAATCATTATTGACAAGAGGTATATTAATGAAATTTACCAGCTGTTTATCAAATAAGGATTTATGTTTGTCTTTGGATTTATTTTCACTAGATCTGCTTCTTTGTTCTCGATGTTTCTGAACCATCTGCTTCTCCATATCTTCATTGTGCCTAGAAAAAAAAGAATATATAAATAAAAGCAATTGATGTTTAACTTCAAATATACTATTAATACTATATATATAACCATCTTTTAACACGTCATATAATTTGTCAATCTCTAATCACCAATAACTATCTCTAACCACATCTGATTACCATTCAATGTCTCTAATTACTGCTAATCACCTCTAACTATCTCTAAGCACCATATGAGTGGTGAAGGTGGACGGCAAAGCAGTACCGATAACATTTATGTTTCCATTGAGAACAATGGAAGCAGAGGACGGTCGGCTATGACAATCACGAGCGCCTGAGAGAAAAATGTTGCCGCTTGCCGCTTACCACTCACCACTGAGCTTTGACATTAATTTTCGCTCACTGATCAGTCTTTTCAGTTGATTATAAACTTTCGTCAATAACACAAGGCAGGGAACCAATTGAAAAATTCCACCCAGCCAATTATTTTAGCTCTTATCGTAGCCAGTACCGCTCACAACTTTACCACTCTGACGCTCTGCCACTCACCACTCTACCGCTCTGACGCTCTGCCGCTCACTACTCTACCGCTCTGATGCTCTGCCACCTACTGCTCACCGCTGGTATCGTACTCGAGGCCTAATACATCTAATTCCCCGTTATCACTAACTTTATTTTATTGTCTATATATGTTTTGTTTGTCTAAATCTCTCGTATTAGATTTTGCTTGCTTTATGGAACCTTTCCCATTGCTGATATTTAGTGAAGGAGTGAGATATACTTACTTCCACAGAATTTGTTCAGTTAGATGAGGTGCATTGTACTTAGATGACTTTTGAGCTTGTGGTGTTGGTTTTTCAGGAACCTTTGGTGTAGAAAGGACAATTAGTGGCTGGATGATATTCTTACTGCTACATGAAAAGCTCTGGCCTTCACCTGAGCTTTCACCACGGCTACCCTCACTAGAACAACGCAATAAATATATAATTTTATTAAATATTTAGTTTAGTGGTGATACACAGACTATAATAATCCTAATGAAACAAGGAATATACATTGGGGAAAGTTTTATTCGGTTCTGCAGTTTTAGGAATTAGCTTTAATAAAAAAAACTGCCACGTATCAATCAATCTAGGGATGTATATCCTATAACCAACACGACAAACCTTTTGCAGTACTTAATTGAATAATTGGTTCTGGTATTTCTCAAATTTTGAAGACTTGGTGGTTAATTGATAACATCAGAGAATGTTTATTATTTATGGTTGTTTGAATTCAGACATTTTCCCGGGTAAAAGTGGTCACTAGACCACCTGATTATAGCATATATGGGACAAAAATTTGAGTAAAAATGTAAAATTATGTTACTATGTAACAATAGTTAGTACTTGGAGATTTCCAACCGCCGGTCAATTATGCTCCCATTGTGCTCAAAGATCCGTTAAGAACTACCGACTCTTCAACAGAAAGGAAATTAGGAAATTAACATCCCCGGAGTGGCTCTCTGGATCACTTTCCCCCCACTACCCCCTAGGTGACTATTTTGAATATTACTACCATTCGTTAATAATATTGTTCTTAGTTATATTTAATCAGCGCCGTTCTGTTTTCTTGTAGCTTGAGCAGTTGAGCTATTCCTCAAAAGAGAATCCAACAGCTAATTATTTAGTACAGTTATAATTCAGGTAAAATTCTATCATAAGGTGATTTAACTACAAAAACAAGGTAGTGATAGCGCTAGTAGTACAGTAGGGAAGACGAACCACTTGTTTGAAACTAACAATTGGCATTTCATTTGGTCTCTGTTAACGAAATCAGTTTGGAGTTCACTTCTGAGTCTGAATACAATCTGCGCAATAATGAGTTAAGTAAATCAAGTGCCTAAGCACGGTATCGAATCCCTGTCCATTGATGAACAAAAGTGACCAATGCCTTTCACGGTAACTCTGAATCCCTCTTAATATAATAGTATTAATAGATTTGTCCACATTACCTGTTTTTATTTGGCGGGGGAGAACTTGATGTAGAATTTTCTGTTTTATTCCCAGTTGATCCATCACTTGCTGTTGTCATTGGTTTACTTTCAAAGAATCTACAATAAAAGAAAAGAAGTTACATTAGCTGATATTTAATATAATATAATTGTTTAATAGGCATTAATTGTAAAAAAAAAAAAATATATATCTTAAGCAAGAGCTAGAAATTAACATTCAAGTTCGTTCCCAAGTAGCCCCATTTTGTCTATAGGATATCCGAACTACCAGTCACTTTGTCCATAGGATGTCCAAACTACCAGTCACTTTGTCCATAGGATGTCCAAACTAAAAGTCACTTAGTCGATAGGATGCCCAAACTACCAGGCACTTTGTCCATAGGACATCCAAAGTTCCAGTCACTTTGTCCATAGGATATCCAAAGTACCAGTAACTTTGTCTATAGGATGTCCAAACTAACAGTCACTTTGTCTTTTGGCACATCCCATGGATGGTGGAAAGTTGCCCTATGGTCTACTAAATACTGGCCCGATCCCTTTTAACACCCATGTAACGTAAATATCATATTCCAGAAGGCTTCCGGGGGTTGACTTGTAGAAAATAATTGGTTTTGCGGTGAAATCTGCCTCACGAAAAGTTAAAAGTCCAAAGTTGCTTCCACTACTTTAACTTAACATATTTAATTTAAATTTAACGTTAACTCGAAGCAACAAGATAAATTGGTGGCTTCGAGTTAAGATCACGATGCTTCGAGTTAACATTACCATGTATTGAGTTAACATTACGATGCTTTGAGTTAACATCACGATGTACTACACGCCTAATGATGCTTTCAGTATTGAAGCAAAACGTTATAATATGATGCTGATTCCACCGGAAGACCAATTAATTTATTAGTAGATACAACAAATAATTTTAATAGTTAATTCAGGGAGCCCAAGTGTGACCCCCTCTGGATATCCGTAGGATACCCAGAGTCCTAATGGACACACTTTTGTAACTATGACCCATAGCTATTCTTAGGATTACAAAATAAGGCACCTAATAAGGTAAAATAAGGGATCCTATTCTGATTCTAGTGTTATGAGTTTATATCAAGACATGCAAGTTATGTAAATATTATATTATTATTATTTTGAATTTATAATTTGATTTCATATGCAATATGTTGTTTTCTTGGATAAATAAAATTTTTAATAATAACTACCTCTGAAGATTTTCCTTGTAATTTAGTTGATTGTAACTAGGAGGGGTGCCAGATGAAGATTTGCTATCAAAATATTCATGATGAGGTGAAATCTCTCCCAGCATCACTGAATCTCTCTCCTAAACAAAAATTAATTATGTAATCAGATGATTAATGATATATTGTATAAAGCAAACTTTCAACTACAAATTGTCATCTTCATTACCGGTGAGAAGAGATCAAGTGTGAAAGAGAAACAGTCAGTGTAGGAGTTGAGACAGAGGTTTAAATCTCCTTTCTTTAGTAAGTTTATTGTACAAAGCTAACTTTCAACTACAAATAGTCATCTTCAGTACCGGTGAGAAGAGATCAAGTGTGAAAGAGAAACAGTCAGTGTAGGAGTTGAGACAGAGGTTTAAATCTCCAGTCTTTAGTAAGTTTATTGTATAAAGCAAACTTTCAACTACAAATTGTCATCTTCAGTACCGGTGAGAAGAGATCAAGTGTGAAAGAGAAACAGTCAGTGTAGGAGTTGAGACAGAGGTTTAAATCTTCTGTCTTTAGTAAGTTTATTGTACAAAGTTAACTTTCAACTACAAATAGTCATCTTCTGTACCAGTTAGAAGAGATCAAGTGAGAAAAAGAAATAAGTATAAGCTATCAAATGATGGTTCAAACATCTGAGAGATAAGCGATACAAAACTATTAAAGAAAAGGTAGTTAAAGAAAAAAAATAGGTATAAAATATCATACCGAAAAACTTTTATCATCTTCCATATGAGTGTCAACTTTAGTATTCGGTGTTTTGTTAATTTCATCCATAAACGTTTCCATGAACGTGGCCAAATCTTTACATCTTTTCGACGCTTGTTTCTTAGCTGTTTCTGTATTGCATCCCACCGTCTGAAAATGAAAAACATTTATTAGTAAGGATCATTTTATTAAGAATTCATAAGATCATTAAAGTTAAAAATAAAAAGTTATATTCTCGTTATTTTTAAATACTAACATTGGATAACAATAGTTTAATTTCTTCTTCTAATTTCTTGGATTCTATCTGCAACTCTTCTGATAGCGGTAGTGGTTCATTTTCTACGGGTGTTGTAACATCTGGGGAAGGAGGACCCTGCAACAACAAAATTAATTAAATTAAACATTAAAAATTAAAGATTTAATAAAAATTGAAACAAGTTAAGAAATCCCCATTTTCTTCTATTTCGACATTAACAAATCGTGGAATAGTTATTTAAGGTTGAAACATATATGGGACTATCAATGGGCTAATTATGACCTACCAGCTACATTTCAATAAATTTGAATGAGAAGTTTTTAAGATATGTTTGTTCGCAAAATATGAACGATAAACCAAGAAACAGACATGGAATTCCATAAAATTCTTATTTATTTATTATATGGCTCACTTTAATTTACTAAACTTTAAATGAAAATTTCATACCTTAAGGACAATATGCTGTCCAATCATAAATTCTAATTTTCGACTCCATGGGTTGACAAATGCCGACCATTCTGTATCCAAGACCACAAATCCACCATTTTGACAACGGAATCTGAATGGTTTACTTCTCACTGGCTGTTTCTCTTCCATTATCACTGCAATAAAAATATATTGATAAGAAAATATTATTATTATTGTTTAAAATTTCTCACCTCTCTGGGAATTTGGGAGAAGTTAGAGTTTGGTCTCTAGAACTGGTTTAAGGTTGAACAGTATTAGATCATTACAGGATGGAGGTATCAGTCACTTTACACATCTATCTATGTGATCATTAGTGTGGAACATGTCTCACCTCTCTGGGAATCCAACCCAGATTATTGTTAGTGTTTGTACTTTGGTTCCAGGTAGAACAGAATTAGGTTATTACAGGATGGAGGTATCAGTCACTTTACACATCTATCTATGTGATCATTAGTGTGGAAAATCTCTGGGTATCTAATCCAAATTGTTGTCAGTCCTTAGGAACTGAATTGATCCAAAACTATTACCACCTTACAATTGAAGTCAAAAGACCATAAAATTCTAAAAAAAATAAAAAAATAAATAAACATCATTACCTGAATTATAAGTTTTCTTAATAATAGCTAAGTCTTCAGGATGATAGAAATCCAGAACTGATTGTCCTACTAAATCCTGAGGAAGATATCCTAAGTACTGAACGACTTCAGGATCTACGTGTGACATTATTCCAGAAGAGCAGTGCCTTATTGTGAACTTTGGACTTATTTTCCGTTCGTCTGGATCTAAAACAAAAATATGATTAAATTAAATATACCTACTAGAGGAAGATAAGGTTATTATAGAATGACATATCAATATTGTTATTGAAGATAATTGTTATCTCCATCTTTGTGCAATTAGGGCCAAGAGAAACAAAATTGCCTCAACTATTATTATTCAAAGGAAGTAACTGTAACTAAGTTAATAAACTGTAAAAAGAAAAATAAAGTAACTAAGTAACTAATTATTAAATTTATAGCAAGCATGCACTTAAATAAAATAGAGCAATTTAGATGAGGAAATATTACATTTGTAAGCGGATCTGACAAGTGTTGTTGCAATAACAAGGAATATGATGGGTGAGGACTGTCCGCTAATTTGAAATTCTCTGAACGTAACAGTCATCTGACAAGGAAGGTAAGACACTCGTTTGTCCGTTATATTATAACCTGCTGTAGCTAGTCCTCGATACTGACGTAGACAGCAGTAGAAATTAGCATGTTTACCATTATTGTCTCCTAAAAACAAAAATACAAGATATTAGATTTATCAAAAGATACCATTGCAAGGAATCATTCGCAAGGGAGTTGCTCATGATGTGAGTTATTAGCAACTAGACATGGATTAGTCTAGATCTTACTAAGGAATCCACTGTATGAGATTGTGTGAATCCCTTGGTTTCCAACTCATTGCAGAGATCATTCTCAAGGGAGTTGCTCATGATGTGAGTTGTTAGCAACAAGACATGGATTAATCTAGATCTTACTAAGGAATCCACTGTATGAGATTGTGTGAATCCCTTGGTTTCCAACTCATTACAGAGATCATTCTCAAGGGAGTTGCTCATGATGTGAGTCATTAGCAACTAGACATGGATTAATCTTGATCCTACTAAGGAATCCACTGTATGAGATTGTGAGAATCCCTTGGTTTCCAACTCATTACAGAGATCATTTTCAAGGGAATTGCTCATGATGTGAGTCATTAGCAACTAGACATGGATTAATCTAGATTTCTAGATCGTTCTAAGAAATCCCCAGCAATCATGGCGTGCATGATTAAAAGGATCCAACTCTACACTTAAAATTATAATATAGTACAGTATTATGATGAATATTAGTCATTTATTTATTTAATTGTTACAAACCTGATAGATTTGACTGAGATGAAACAATAATAGAAGTTATATGATTTGCAAATGCAATCCTATGTCTTGGATGTACAAAATCAATAAGTGATCGTCCAATCCACATATCTTTAGGGTATCCAAGAACATCGATCAAGTTGGGCGATGAATACAATACGACTCCATCTTGCATGGATACGACAATCTGCATCTCCTCCTAGAAAATATAAATCATACATAAGATTTTATTATGATAAATGGGGAAGAAAATATACAGTAACAAATTCTCTAAATGGAAACTTCTCAATAGTACAAACTATTTAAAAAACAAATACTTTTGATTCTTCTTGAGTTTATGTATTTATAGGGGACCTTCTCAATAACGGATGCGATATCTTCATGGAAATGGTATTTTGTTTTTTTACGTTTCGATGTGAACATCATAAGGTATTGTACTTGGTTGTCACTTTACCTGTCTACTCGATAGGACTATTGTAAATCATGTCACCTTTCTGGGATATGAACTCACCAGATATGACAGTGTTTAGACCATGGTTACAGGGGGAGGTGGAAGTAAGTCAACCTCTTGGCTAACACGGGTCCCCCAAATTGGGGATTCCCCAATAGAGGTACTTTAAGGGTGTAATAAATATGATTACTTCATCAGTGCAGACATTTATAATATAATTACCTCATCAGTGCAGACATGTTTAATACAATTATTGATGATATCTTGGCTTCTGTCATCGATTCGCATCCTAGATTGATTCCTTGTATCATCATCTGAAAATATCATCAAATAGAAAAATAATTATCACAATAACAGTAATATTTAGAAGCCTCCTTTGACTCACTTATCAGACTATGGCCTTATTATAGTGCATGATAAAGGCTCTAACAAAGACAGAGCTTCATTTTTTAATTTTTTGGCCATTTTGAATTTTCAAAAATCATTTGAATATTGTATTTATCAACAATTTAGTACAAAAATAAAATTTAACGTGAAGATGAATTAATTAAATTTTGAAGAAAACTTCAAATTGATGCCTTTTTATATAGTTTTTATGCACATTTTTTCCTCTTGCACATGAGCACAGTACAATATTTTTAGTAACTATCATAACTATATTGTTATGATAGGAATTGAGGTAGCAAAGCTCCTCACTAATTTTGCTGCTATTTTATTAAATATAGTAAATGATCTGTTAACAGTACCTGTTCGATCTTTGTGCTTGAGTTTCTTAATGCATGTAAATGTTTGTGTGAGTGCTGCGATCTGTAAAGCTTCTGAGTTATTTGATGGAGATCGTAGATTTATAGTTGGATCAATTTGCTGCAATATAAAGAAACAGATTAAATATTAAATTAAGTTTATTTTATATCAGAATTTTGTGCAACATAGTCATTAGGTCTTAGTATAATTAAAATTTTCATTGTTATAAAACTTATCAATTCATTATTATTTATAAATCTAAAGCTTATTATTTTTTTGCCTCCCAGCTTACCAAAGGTAATGGAAGCTATGTGATCGTTTTGAAGAGCGATTTTTTTTGTCACCAGTTTCAATAATTCCAAGACAGAAATCCGTTTCAGACATCAGAATAATTTTTGGTTCCGTGTCTCTGTCAGTTTGTCTGTTTGTCGCCAAATGTTTTCGAACCAAAATATCGTAAAAAATACTCGTCTGATTTTAATGAAATTTGGATGGTAGGTCATAATTAGCCGATTGTTGGCAAGCGGACAAACATATATTTATTAACACCCAGTTCTTCAAAAGTTCTCATCAAATTTTTATGAAATTTGGATGGTTTGTCAAAAGTAGACAGCACATAGCTCCAGATTAATTTTAAACCACTGTGACTTTTAAATATTGTTAAATTGATAATTTAATTCATGTAATAAATCAATACATTTTTGGCAGTTTGAAAAAAATCGGGGGGGGGGGGGATATTAAATAAATTTGACAATAATGCCCTGCAAAAGCATAAAATCGTTAAAATATACAAAATAGGACGCGAGGAAGCTATGTGCCACATTAATTGTCAGACTTTGTTTTAATTCTGATTTTTTTTTTTACCAATTCATAATTGTTTATAGATCTAACGGAGGAAACGTGGAAAACGAGAGCCGAATGAAGTGAATTTATATAATAAAGCCTATAAAAGTACCAGCTCCTATACAAGTACCTGGCCTATAAAAGTACCAGACCTATATAAGTGAATTTATATAATAAGCTAATAAAATAACCATGGTAAATTTAATTTTTAATTCACAAATTTAGACTAAAATTGATTACCTGACTAGAATTTGATTGTTGTGTCTGTGACGGGTCAGGGTTTTCAACCTGGATTGGGTTGACTCTTTCTTGGACCTTTTCAATTGATGGTGACGTTTCGACGGACGTACTCGTTGTCGAACTCGAACATTTTGATTTCACCTTCGTAGTCTCGGACTTTTCTTTTCGTTTACTTCCTCCCGCTTGACTTTCCGACGAACCGGAATCTTCACATCTTTCAAATCAGATCAGAACAGAATAATTAATAACACAACATAAGGACTGTTTATCATAACTGAATTATTGGGAGAACCCAGTTAAGTCTGTATCAAAACGGTTTAGTGGATTTGCCAAAAACCGAATTATTTATTTGTTAGGAATAAGATAGTATAAGGTTTGTTCCAACCACCAGTTTCGAATTAGTTCGAGGTCGACAATATGCTCATGCGCGATCATCGCTCAGTTGGGAATTGATTGGTGATTTCGTTTTGTTGGAACGCTCCTGAACTCGGACCAAATTGTTTGTTTAATAGCACAGGAACGCAAAAACCTACCTCATGGTTTTTGCGTTCCTATGCTATCAAAAATACCTGAACTTATTAAATATATTAAAGAAATGGATGAGTCAATAGTTGATGAAGATAAGTACCTAGTAGAAGATAGTACGCCTAGGAGCTCGCACAACAAGGGGTGCACACCACAAAACTTTAATTTTCTAATGCCAATAAACTTCGGTAAGCTCGAAAGTTGGAAGTAAAAAGTAAAAGAATATGATGAAAACTCATGCACACATTATTAGAAATGTTTATTTGATACATGAATTCACGATATACGCAATTCACAATTTTCGGGCTTACTGTGATGAGCCAGTTTTAGCAGTCAGGGCACACACGTATTTTTATTGATATAATCCTATATGCTCTTTTGTTTTAAAGAGCAAATATTAATCTTAGTCCAGTTAACGAAAGAAATATTGTGAAAATAAATCGGGATTCGAGATTAACTCCCCCCTCCCTTCTAATACTTCATGATATGGTAGGCCAACCAATGTCTTATGTTGCCTGCAACATTATCTACTTGGTAAAGAAGGTACAAAGATTATAGATATTAATCTTATAAAGATTCACAGAAAGTGCATTTTAGATAGAGGTCATCATCCAGCAGTTTACACACAAATTAACGAACAAATTAACGAACAAATTAACGAAGTAATTTGTAATTTAATTTAATTTAATCATTTCGGTAATCAAAATTTTTGTATCTACTCACGGCAGCAAAATTAGGCATTGTTGTACTGTTGTACAGCAAAATAACAAACAGGCTGCCAAATTTTAAGAAAAAGTTACTACATCTCAGGTTATGAACTCTCTAACATTGTTCATTTTTGTATATTTAAGCGTTATATTCTGCTAAATATTTATATGTTTTTTGAAAATACCTTTAAAAATTATAATAATAAAACTAATATTATTATTTTACAGTGATTATTTTTTAAAAAATCGCTAAAAATTGAGATAAAAAACAACTATTACTAAAAAAAAGTGGCAACACTGATTGTTTTGTCTCTGTTTTGTTTTAACTTTGGGAGTCATTACACTTACTCAAACTTTCGAGTCATCAATTCGATTTTTACAACTTTCATTACTTTAAATCTTTTATCTATCAAAAAAAGATAATTTAATAGTTTTCTGTTATTATTTTGATAAATTTGTTAAGTAGGTTTTTGAAGTTTAAATAAAAATATAGATGATAATGTTGTGCAAGACGTTGAAGACTTGTTTGATAACACGCCACCCGAAATTGCAAATATTGCAACATCATACGAGGAAAGTTTATTGCCCTCTAAATCAGGTACTAAAATCTTTAGTGTAATTCTTCTGCCATTTGTAGATAAAATATTGTATGTACCTATGCAGCATAGGAAACATTCCTGACTCGTTTAAAGATTACCTGCTTCGGTTATACCTCAGCAGGTAATTAACGTTTTCCTGCCTCGGCTTCGCCTCGTCAGTCAAAATGTAATTTTCCTGCCTTGGCTTCGCCTCAGCAGTAAATTTGTTTAGCCTATCCTCGCCTTCGGCTCGGAATTAAAACTTAAAAAACTTGTCAGCAAAATTCCATTTTGCAGCCTAGTAACATAAATAACTATTAAGACTCCCTGTATAAAGAATCTACCTAGCAATCAAATGTGATGGAGCCACCGAAAATTAATAATACAATATATTTCTTGAAAAAAAAAAGAAAAAAAGTAGTTTTGAATTTTTGTCGCAGTCAGCTTTTTTTCACGACAGAGTGTCTATACTAAATATATAAATACAAAATTTTATACTGGAGCTGTGGTATAGTTTTTATAATTTGTATTTTTAATTCAACAATTGCATTGTTATTTAATTTAAAGTTTTAACGAGTAGTTCTTTTATTTCTGATAAATAGAAATATGGAAATTTTACAATTATATAATAGGGAAATTCAATTAATATGAAAGTTTTGAATTTGGTGTATTTTCCTCCTTATAGACTTGACATTAAGTACCTGTACAAAGCACTTAAATAATTAGAAGTTGACAAATTTTCTGGGAAATAATAAATTTCTGTTACAGGGGTTGTCCATATTAAATTATGCTTGAGGTTCTTTTGTATATTAAATATTTCGTACTTAGAGTTTGGAATATTTTTTCTAAAATTCCATTATGATTTATACTAACTTTATTTGGTTATACTATGATTGTCACTATTGTATAATATCTATGTAAAAGTTAACCCATTTATGCCCACAATGAAAATATGTTCAGATTTTGTTTAAATTTTATATACTATAGTTTTAGACCCAATAACACTTGGGAAAAATGTTTAAAAAAAATAATGCATTATTGTTTACATGATTTACATGGTGGGTCGTTAACGACCCATTGGGCAAATGGCTAGTAGATAAGGGTAATAATGAAATAAACCAAATTTTGAACAATTTAAAAATCAGTAATTACAAATAAATAAATTTCAAATTCAATCTAAATTTACGATAATTAATTTGTCGATAATTTAATGATAAATAATTAATTTTGTCCTAAACCTCTCTATCACACATTTATCCCAAAATTTAATATTTGTTTTAAATGGTACTTACACATTTCCCAATGCAGTAGGACGACCACAATATCCGCTACTACCACTGGAATTACTGTGCCGAGATTTAGAACTTCCAGTACTGAAATCAGAAATACAAATGATAGCAGTAATTTAAAAAAGTTCTACGTTTTTTGTTTTTTTTTAAAATAGGAAATGGAATTTTATTTTTATCTTTGTAAAAAGGAGGTAATGATAATGTTTCTCACTCTAGTCAGTTAACCTTGTTTTATACAGTGTTAATATTTTAGTTTTTATCTTCATAAGGAGAAGGTTATGTTAGTTGTCTCACTCTAGTCAGTTAACTTTGTTCCTAGTCTTGTTTCTTGTAATGTACAGTGTTATTCTTTTAGTTTTTATCTTTATAAGGAGAAGGTTATGTTAGTTGTCTCACTCTAGTCAGATAACTTTGTTCCTAGTCTTGTTTCTTGTTATATACAGTGTTATTATTTTAGTTTTTATCTTCATAAGGAGAAGGTTATGTTAGTTGTCTCACTCTAGTCAGTTAACTTTGTTCCTAGTCTTGTTTCTTGTAATGTACAGTGTTATTCTTCTAGATGTTATCTTCATAAGGAGAAGGTTATGTTAGTTGTCTCACTCTAGTCAGTTAACTTTGTTCCTAGTCTTGTTTCTTGTAATGTACAGTGTTATTCTTTTAGTTTTTATCTTTATAAGGAGAAGGTTATGTTAGTTGTCTCACTCTAGTCAGTTTACTTTGTTCCTAGTCTTGTTTCTTGTAATGTACAGTGTTATTCTTTTAGTTTTTATCTTTATAAGGAGAAGGATTTGATAGTTGTAATAGACTATTTATTTAACACTGCTAATGGCAGAACTGATTCCAACAAGGTAAGCCTATATCATATACCATTAAATAATTAATTCAAATTTTTAAGTTTTAGGTAGTATTCATTCATACTACGGAAATATTAAATTTTAATTTAAATGAAATTATAATTATTAATAACTACGGGGGACATACATAATAATTATCTAATAAATATATTGTAATTCGAATTTTGCTATTTTTCGACATTATTATTGTTTTTATTATCATTTCTCTGTAATTACTTTTAATACTCCATATATGAATTTTTAACCTTGAAAGTTATTGCTTCTGTTTTTATTGCATTTTTCCTGCCATTGTTAAATGTTAATGTAAAAATAAATATGATGTAACTTTCATAAAAATTCTTTGCAAAATGGTGCAATATAATGTATTAAAAAATTAAAAAACAAAAACAAATGAATATTGGAATTTTCGCACTGTTTATGATCTATACCTAGGTTAAGTTAATTTAATTTTCCGAAGCGACAGTAAATCGTTAATACTTGTTTGACTGACTCGCGGTATCTTGACTCTATATTATATTAATAATAGATTAAAATCTATAATAACTTTGAAGCAAAAAATTATTGATTCTAATTTGAGGTTCTTGTATTAAACAAATATTTTCTCCTTACTATTTTTAAATTAAAAGTCTTGAATTTGATCTAATTTATAATTAATTCAAATAATTCAATACCAATGTATTAATATAACTCGCACTCTCTGAAAATATCAAGATGGGGAATTAGAGACTGTAACAATATGGGGAATGAAGCTAGAAAATGGGGAATACATCTTTAAAAATATTTTTAGGAAAAAGAAAGCCCCAAAGTACATTTCAAATATAAAATTTTCTGTAAAGAAAATGTTTTTCCGCATTTTCTCGTTAAAGCCTTTTATATTTCTTAAAATAACTACAACAAAGCGTTGGTATTGAGTAAGATGGAGAGAATGGTGAATGTGAGGATAAGCCCTTTGTGCCTCACGCTATGACGTCATACGTACTGTGATGTAAACGGTCACTCACGCAGCCACGTGTTTTTTATGCTGCAATGTCGTTTTCATAAAATGTTACTTTTTATAATATATGTTTCCATAACATTTCTATTAATAAATGAAGCTATTGTTCAATAGTTTTAGAAAAATAATAACGTAATTCAATTTATACAAATATAAAAACAAAAACCATCTGTTTAGAAGGCACATAAACACGAAAAAAATGCGGATATAAAAGTAATAATTATTTAAGATATAATTACATTTTTACTTTCTCATATATAGAGAAAGTATCGTGAGTTTTGTGGCGCGAAAATTCTATTTTGTGATTTTGATGGATATACACGTTTTAAGGTTCTCTGTGTCCAAAAAATGGAATTTAAAAAAATGTCTGTCTATCTGTGTAGTCCCCTGGAACCTAAACTACTGAGGGCAGATTTTAACGAAATTTGAGGCTACCCTCAAAAACTCTGAAAAACGTCAGGTTTGGGCTAAATGTTTGATCGTGTATGGGGGCCTTTAGATAAATATCAGCTGTTTATATTTTTTAAGTTAAGGCAAAACTACATTTATTCTTATACTCGTATTTTAAAAAAGTTTATTTCACAAATATATGTATTGAAATGATAATTTAGTATACTTCCCTTTATAATTCTTATTTTTCTAAAAATTAGATATTAGGGAAGTCAAGAATAAACCTTTTATTTAAAAGATTTATCTGGTCTATAAAAATCTACAACGAATTTGTAATTATGATATAGTAGTAGTTGTAATTGTAGTCTAGTACTTCCTACTAGAACGGGTAGGACGAACCACTTGTTAGAAACCTTGCAATTAGGCCATCACTTAGGCCCTTTTTACGCCCCGCGGTAGAGAGTTCCAGCTACTTCACACATCATACATTTGTACATTGTACCGCCGAAGCGAGTATGGTGTGGTCAGTAGTGAGCTATATAAGCGTGCATCAAAGCGTGGGGGGAGAGTCCCCATAAAGGGGCGACTGCTCCGTCCTCGAACATAGAGACAATTCAGAGTTTCATGGCCGGGGATCGAACCCAGACCTCGAGTCGCCTCGACTTATTAATAGCTGAGCGAGCGCTTTAAGCCGCTCGGCCACGCTGGCTCCCTCAATTTATGATATAACTATTTATCAAACCATTTAAAGGTTAAGAAACATCTCTACATCATCAGCTGTTTATTAATTCTTTATTAATATAAAGATATAAATAAAAATAACGGAAAACACATTTATTCCCGGGACAGATTAGGGAAGTTATAGACCAATCATATAATTTATTATTTTCAAACATAACTATCAGCTTTTTTATTATTCTTCTAAAAACATTAAGAATTTAGGTAAGATATTAATTAATTAGGTATTTAGGTAAGGATGAATCACATTTATTCTTTTCCAACATGACTATCAGCTGTTTTCATTTACATTTATTTCCTTAATTAATCTTTAGGATTATAATTGGTGATAACAAATTTCTAAAAACCCCCATTATTATGTGAGAATTGAAAGAAACAATTGTAATATGCAACATTTCCAAATCTATGAATTTAAAATTAAAGTTTTGGTCAAAATTGAATTTTTTTTTATAATTCTTCATTTCATAATATTCCAAAATCCGAATGCGGCCTTCACTTTTTTCGAGTATGTATGTGTGTCTGTCGCCACCAGTCCGACTATATAGATGCAAAACTGGCTAAACGAAATCGATTAATTTTTTTAGAGGTGAGCGCAAACATGTTGCGTATGTTGTAGGCTTGGTTTCATTGAAAAATATTGAGTAGAAACAAAGTTATTAACAATTTTATAAAGAAGAAAGTATAATAAAAGCAGTAGATTGGCTAAGTGTATATTAAGTGTCAAAACCCACTGACTCGATAATCAAAATTATTGGGTACTTCTTGACCATCTAGAGACTCTTATTGTTTTGCTTGTGGTCGAAAATTGGCTCAAACCGACTAGACAAATACGAAAGCTAAAAAAAAAAAAAATTATATTTTTACCCCACTTAAAAAATTAAAGATGGTGGACGCTACTTTATAATTTTTTTGGAGGCTTACTGTTGCTAAACGGTAAATCGTATCGAAAAGCTAATTGCACCAGCGGTAATTGATTTTAAAAGATCTACAACTTAGCTCCTATGACTTTTTTCATACCTACATCGGTTCCTTAAATACAGCTAAATTTGATTTATTGTTTTTTAATAATTGGCCAATTTAATTTCTGATTGGTGTGCTTTAATCTCTCACTAAATGCTCTTTAAATCGAGTATTTATTATTTTATTAATTTGTCCTAGAACTAGAATTATTAAATATTTACTGGTGAAACTGCCGTACTGTAATTAAATAGGCATTTCATTTAATTGTTAGGCCTACATGATAATAGGAAACATAGCCACTAATTCCTAGCATGAGCCCCAAGCGGAGCGTGGGGTGAAGGCTAGTTCATTTATATAAAAAAATTGACAATGATATATTAGATATTCAAGTAACGCAAGAATAATATTTACAGCAATTCAGTTACATGAAAAATAATTATTTCCTTTTCCAGAGCCCTTTCAATTCAGAGAAGGAGGAAAAAATATAATGTTATATAAAAATTATTATTATATTTATAGAGGAAGGGTGAAGGGGAAGGGGGGGGGGGTAGTAGAAGAAGAAGGAAGTATTAGACAATAGACAATATCTAAAAATATCGACGTTACAATTATTTTTATATCGCATACTATAAATGTTTTTGTTGCCTCTGGAAAATTATATATTAAAAATATATATTATTTATAAATATATATTTTTTCTAAAAATATATATTATTTTCAATATCCCCCCCCCCTCTTTTTAAAAAGGCCACGATGCAATTGTTATACAGAAAAGAAAAAATCGTATAAATATAGAACTTATTACTTCCAATAAATAAAAATCTTAATAATAAACTAAAACTAAATATAGATTTATAAATCTGCTATTGAATTGTTATTACTACTTTTTGCATAACCTCATCTATTTTTATTTTTATTTGTATAAATCTGTTAACGTATTTATATATAGAACTATCAAATCAAAATAAAATATAACTAACCTAAATATATAGATCTAAAAATAAGCTAGTGTATTATTATTATTCCCTTTTGCATAACCTCATCTGTATTCATTTATTATTTATAAATATCTATAAAAGACGGACACACGTCGGTTATATTTAGATTATTAATAATTGATTGTTCCTTACAAATTATTCTTCATAAGTGGACATAACTTTACAGCAGCCATTCAGATGGCTGCTTAAATGCAATTTAGCTAAATAATTCAAACGTTACTAAAAAACTTTACAACAGCCAATCAGATGGCTCAATTTAGCTAAATAATTCAAACGTTACTAAAACCAAAAGTTCAAATGGGCTTCGAAAGCCAATTTGAAGACTACTTGATTTTCAAGATGGCGTCAATTTGATTCGAAAAACCATGCTTTTGTTTCAAAAGCTAAAACAACATTTTAACTCAAATTTCTTGCTAATATATCAAATGAATTCACGTTTTCAGAACTTCCATCTAGAGGGTGGGCCAAAAAAAACCGCACTTTTTTTAACACTTATAGCTCAGCATCTGTGTATAGATAGAGATATGGGGTTTGCGAGGTCTGAAAACTACATTTCTCTACTTTAAATTTCATATCTATAACTTTAAAAATTATTGGGTAAAAGCCATCCAATGGCGGTTTGAAATAGGGTCTTAAGTCGTTGTCCGGGTAGCAATCGTTGTTTGGCCTTATAGTTTTGATAGAATAAATTACCATATGGTAGAGGGGGGGGGGGGGGGTCTTTGTAGGTAAGTGGTAGGAGTCTCTCAGTGTTATAATATAACAAACATCGCAGATGTGTTAAGCACAATTTTGCCTGAAATCTGAGCGATTCTCTTGCAAGTATTGAATTGTTTGCAAGGAGCGATGGGACGGGGTAACATCTTGCATAAACGTGTAATTTAGCATTTCATCTTCAATTTCAGGCAACATTGAGCTTAACACATCTTCAATGTTTGTTATAACACTGAGAGACTCCTACCACTTACCTACAAAGAACCCCCCCCCCCTCCACCATATGGTAATTTATTCTATCAAAACTATAAGGCCAAACAACGATTACTATCCGGATAACGACTTTTTTTAAGACCCTATTTCAAACCGTCATTGCGTGGCTTTCTCCCAATAGTTTGTTAAGTTGTAGATATGAAATTTAAAGTAGAAGAATGTAGTTTTCAGATCCCGCTAACCCCATATCTCTATCTATTACAGAAGCTGAGGTATAAGTGTTCAAAAAAGTGCGGGTTTTTTTTTTGGCTCACCCTGTATTTTTAAGTCTATTAAGAAAGTACAGAAATAATTTCATAGCTCTAGCTTCACCTGTAGAATTAGAGCTACAGTTTTTCGGCTTCTCTGTAAAATTTTGAAATAAGGTTATGTCCGTCTTTGGTACTAAGCTCTTCATATAGATTAATTTGTATTTTTAACATATGGATGAAGAATATCTATAAAACTATTTACTCACAAAAGAAAACTAAATGAAGATTTACCAATCCACAATTTTATTATTGTTTTTTTTTTTTCGCACAACCTTATCCATTTTAATTAATTCATAATTTATATCTAAATTTACATACATAAGTAATTATTAGTTATATAAATCAATATAATAATAGATTTATATATATATATATATATATATATATATATATATATATATATATATATATATATATATATATATATATATATATATATATATAAATAAAATAGATAGTTTGTTTACCTGCGTTGCGATTGGCTGTTTCTGCAGCTGTTGGAGTAACCCGAATCTGACACTTTAGCATCTTGAGTACCATTTTCTTCGACATCAGACCTGCAACATACAATATTTGTAGGTATAGTAGTAACATTATCATACATTATGAAACATAGTTATCAGTGCATGAAACATAGAACAATGTAGATTTAGAGGGTGAAAAGAACTAATCTACTAGTGTATTAAGGTATGACTATTCCGGGGTACAAATGTTTATCAACATCCTTTTTCATGTTGGCAACATTTTGTTGAGACACTGGCAACATTTATTCTATGTTGTAATTCCGCCCTATGTTGACGAGTATATGTTAACATGTTGCTTGTAGACGTGAAACATGACAGCAACATGTTGCCAACCCTTTGTTACCTAGTATATGTGGTAACATTCCAGGAGATATCGTGCAAAAATAATTTAATTATATGTACACAAAATTCTAGCTTGATGTTAGTCACTTTTTTGCACTTTATCTACTGCTATAAGCTTTATTATTACATTCTTTGTGTAACCTCACCTAATAATACTAATCTTTATTTCTTGATTATATGCTACTAAATACAATAAATTAAATATATCAGCAGTATGATTATTATTTCTATTTAGAGTCCGTAATTTCATGCAAAAACTCTCATAATATCCCTTATCAATCTGTCACAGATAAAATAATAGTATTTTTAAAAAAAACTTGTTTCTGGAGAAAGGGGACAAAAATACAAAAAAAAAACAAGTAAATATATTTATTTAGTATTCAATTCAAATACTCGCGCCAAGACAAAAACTAAATGTGATCTGCCTCTGGGAAGCAAACAATAACTCTCTTACGAATATTTTATAGATAAATAAGAGAAAATGAACAAATAAAAATACACACTGCTGCTGGGAATCGAACCAAAGATCTTTTATTAATATTATTATAGAAGAAGAAGAGAGAAGGAACTGATGAAACTACGTCCTGCTACTGGGAATCGAACCACAGATCTTTTATTAATATTATTATAATAAGAATAAGAGAGAAAGAACAGATAAAAATGCACACTGCTGCTGGGAATCGAACCACAGATATTTTATTAATATTATTATAATAAGAATAAGAGAGAAAAAACAGATAAAAATACACACTGCTGCTGGGAATCGAACCACAGATCTTTTATTAATATTACTATGAAAGAAGAAGAGAGAAGGAACTGATAAAACTACACCCTGCTACTGGGAATCGAACCACAGATCTTTTATTAATATTATAATAATAAGAATAAGAGAGAAAGAACAAATAAAAATATACCCTGCTGCTGGGAATCGAACAAAAGATCTTTTATTAATATTATTATAAAAAGAAGATGAGAGATGGAACTGATAAAACTACGCCCTGCTACAGGGAATCGAACCACAGATCTTTTATTAATATTATTATAGAAGAAGACGAGAGAAGGAGCTGATAAAACTACACCCACAAGATCTTTTATTAATATAATTATAAATTATAAAAAGAATCAGAGAGAAAGATCAGATAAAAATGCACACTGCTGCTGGGAATCGAACCACAGATCTTTTATTAATATTATTATAAAAAGAAAAAGAGAGAAAGAACAAATAAAAATACACGCTGATGCTGAGAATCGAACTGACGCTTTCTTATTAATATAGGTAATATAACAATTAAAAATTACCATAGGAGAAATTAATCTTTAAAAATAAATCAGGAACTTTTAAGCTCATTAAGCAGGTTTATAGGAAAAAAGAAAAAGAAAAACTAATTAAATAAATAATATACTTCTGGTTGTATTATTTTTATTGGAAGTATTCCAGTAAATACTTCATTTTTGTGTTGGCAAAAGGGAATATTTAGAAAGAAGGAGATTAAGTATATAAAATTCATAAATAATAAATTATAATTATGAGGTAGGTATAAATAAAGAACTGGTACTAAGTAGGATAGGGTATTCGTGTAATAATTACATTATACTAGAAAGAATAATTGTTGCCTTCTTATTACAAGTATAGCCAAGTGACAATTAGTGTAGTACTTTAGAAATGGTAGCAGTGATAAGATCGTGACAAAAATGTTATCAATAACTTGTTATCAGCCGGTTAATTTAAATAATAGTACCTTTTAGTTCAGCAAAAAGGAAACAACGATCAAAATACTATTTTTTTCATATAATTTAGGTTTTATTTATATTATCTTGGATAATAAACAAAATAAGGAGCAACAATTAATGACAGTTTAATGTCAAACAAATAGACCAAATGTTTAATAAAATTGGTACTTTGCCAATTAGTGTGGCACATAGCTTCCTCGCGTACTATTTTGTATACTTTAATGAATTTATACTATTTAAACCTATTATTGTCAAATTAATTTAATATTCCCCCGTTTTTTAAAGTCTCAAAATTATTTTAATTTTAAACATTAATTAAAGAATAAATTTAGCAGAATTTAAGGAGCACAGACGATTGAAATTAATGTGGGGCCATCTGCAGGCTTTCGACGCAAACTATCCAAATCTCAAAAAAATTAACTTTGTACTTTTGCTGATATGTATGTTTGTGCGCATGTATATCTGAAACAAATAGACGCTGAAGTTTGAAACTTATATGGGACCAACAATGGGTTAATTATGAACTATTATCAAAATTTCAATAAAATCATATGGACTGTTTTTAAGATATGTTGGTTCGCAAAAGTTGAGCGACAGACCGACAGACAGACACGGAATCAACCAAAATAGAGCCAATTAGTGTGGCACATAGCAACCTCGCATTCTATCTACGTACTTTATTGACTTTATGCTTGTACAAGCCATTATTTCGAATTAGTTTGTTTCCCCCGTTTTTTAATGTGTCAAAATTGTTTTGATTTTTTTTATTTGAATTTAAGTATCAAATAAGCAAAAGTTAAAGAGCGCAGACGGTTCAAATTAATCTAGGGCTATATGCAGGCTACTTTCGATAAACTATAAATGTTTCATACAAATCAGATAATATGTAGGTACTGTTGAGCTCGGAATCATAAATAAAAGTTAAGGTGGAATTTAGTCAACACATTATATTCTTATTTTTTAGGATATGTTCGACTTATAGATATATTATTCATATGTAACTACAAATAATACTAGGAACAAAGTTAACAGACTAGAGTGAGACAACTAACATAACCTTCTCCTTATGAAGATAAAAACTAAAAGAATAACACTGTACATTACAAGAAACAAGACTAGGAACAAAGTTAACTGACTAGAGTGAGACAACTAACATAACCTTCTCCTTATGAAGATAACAACTAAAAGAATAACACTGTACATTACAAGAAACAAGACTAGGAACAAAGTAAACTGACTAGAGTGAGACAACTATCATAACCTTCTCCTCATGAAGATAAAAACTAAAAGAATAACACTGTACATTACAAGAAACAAGACTAGGAACAAAGTTAACTGACTAGAGTGAGACAACTAACATAACCTTCTCCTCATGAAGATAAAAACTAAAAGAATAACACTGTATATAACAAGAAACAAGACTAGGAACAAAGTTAACTGACTAGAGTGAGACAACTAACATAACCTTCTTCTTATGAAGATAACAACTAAAAGAATAACACTGTACATTACAAGAAACAAGACTAGGAACAAAGTAAACTGACTAGAGTGAGACAACTAACATAACCTTCTCTTTATGAAGATAACAATTAAAAGAATAACTCTGAACATTAAGTTAACTGACTAGAGTGAGACAACTAACATAACCTTCTCCTCATGAAGATAAAAACTAAAAGAATAACACTGTACATTACAAGAAACAAGACTAGGAACAAAGTTAACTGACTAGAGTGAGACAACTAACATAACCTTCTCCTCATGTAGATAATAACTAAAAGAATAACACTGTACATTACAAGAAACAAGACTAGGAACAAAGTTAACAAACTAGAGTGAGACAACTATCATAACCTTCTCCTTTTAAAGATAACATCTAGAAGAATAACACTGTACTTTACAAGAAACAAGACCAGGAAAAAAGTTAACTGACTAGAGTGAGATAACTAACATAACCTGCTCCTTATGAAGAGTAAAACTTTCAAACAATATATATATAACATGAAAAGGGTTTACAATGCGTTCTCAAATCCTGAATAAACTATTGTTCTGTAATATTCAATAATTGAGGTGTGACGTTGGTTACTAAAATGTCTGTTAATTTAGCAGAGGTGGAAGTTAAGATTGTGAGAGGTTGTTGTCGGGTAAATTAGAATGACATTACGTAAACTGTTAAAACACGTGCCAAATTCATTATCGTCATCAGCTTAACTTTCAATTTCACGTGTCAAATAGATTTAAACTGATTAATGTAATTGTAAATTATCATTTTTAATAATTTTCAAACAATAGATCTCTTAATACAAATAATATATTTGACATCGCTTGTATTTATTAGTTGTTTCAAAGTGTAGACCATGTGTATTGCATTATTTATATAAGGATAGATAATAGAATAACATGTTTTTTTGCATGTTGAATTTTTAAAGCGATAATAGTTATTTATGTAACTAGGCAGCAAAGTGATATTTTACTGACGAGTGATTAAGTTAGCTTCTGAGCCGGAGCAGAAGACAGGCTATGAAAATTTACTGCCTCGGCAGATAATCTACCTAATTGATGAATACACGAGGCAGACATTTTTCCTTTGCTGCCTTGTTACAAACAATATTTTATCTATTTAGAAAAAAATGGAAGCTTAGGTCAACATATTAATAATAATATAACATTGCTTTGTAATAAAACAAGTATAAAAGTTTACCTATAGAACGAAAATAATTCCGATTAATATTTTTAAAAAATTACAAGATAAAAAGAATTTTTTATATACTACGTTTTAAATTTTCTGTTGAATCGTATGTATTGTTGGTAATATAATTGTTATTGTTATAATATTTATAATGTTAGTGAAAAAAAAGTAGTTCCGAATTTATTTACTTCACATAAATGACAACCATCTAGAAAGCTGAGCTTAATCCTATAAAATCACAGGGAAGTACTTGCGTCCAAGTACTTTTTAGGGTTTTGTAGAAGATTAAGCATGCCCGTTATGTAATTATGATTTTATTCTTCGATCTCAAGGGTCCGGGTTCGATCCCCCGTGGGGTCACAATGTTTTTCATCGGTAATAACGACTAGAAAAATTCATTTTTTCAAACCATTTCCATTGCTTCACCATAAGGTATAACCATGAATTATTTCGATGTTTTAGGACCACCCGTTATATAGTGGTTGGGGAGGGGGGAAATTTTTGGGGTATATTTTGACTTATAAAATTAATAAAGAATAAAAAATTTAAAAAAGCAAATATATATTTAAATCCTACTCTTCACCAGCTTTCATATGATACCCAACTCAAAATTTTTAAAAAATAAAATTTTTGGCGCACTTCAAATTTTCGCGCCTAAAATTGGCAATTTTTTAAAATTTGGGATGAACTCCCGGAATTTTCATCGCCCCACAATAAGGCATTTGCATGAATTATTTCGAAATTTTAGGACCAGCCGAAGTATAGTGGTTGGGGGGGGGGAAATTTTTTTTGGGTATATTTTGATTTTTTTACCCAATAAGGAATGAAAAATTTAAAAATGTATATATATCTTTGCGTCCTACTCTTCAGCAGCTTTCATTTGATACCCAACTCATAATTTTAAAAAAATAAAATTTTTGGCGCACTTCAAATTTTCGCGCCTAAAATTGGCAATTTTTTAAAATTTGAGATGAACTCCCGGAATTTTCATCGCCCCACAATAAGGCATTTGCATGAATTATTTCGCAATTTTAGGACCAGCCGAAGTATAGTGGTTGGGGGGGGGAAATTTTTTTTTGGGTATATTTTGATTTTTTTACCCAATACGGAATGCAAAATTTACAAAAGCTTATATATATTTGCGTCCTACTCTTCAGCAGCTTTCATTTGATACCCCACTCGAAAATTAAAAAAAATATAAATTTTTGAGTTTACAACATTTTTGCGAATTGCGCATGCGCATATTTAATTTTGAACTTCTGTATATTTTTCCTGTGGTTGGGTCAAAAAGTTGCACCAGTATTTCAAATTTCAACTCTTTAGCTTAAACGGTTCGGGCCCTATGAACCAAAGAGCGACGGACAGACGGACACATCACCCTCGGCATAAGGGTTTTGAGAAGAATCTACAAAACCCTAAAAAGGACAAATCTTTGTACAACGGATCTCACCAACATCGAATCTAAACCGTGCCATTGATATGCCCCCGTGTAGGGACAGTAAGAGAAGAAAAAGAAAATTGTGTGCAAGTAAAGAAGTACAGATGCAGAAAAATTAAACCGATACCTAGGACATAAGTGTAAACAAACCTGGGTGTCACACGTCAATTAATTTATTTCTTTGTTTACTTTTCCTTTTTCGCTGTCATTCAATGTTAATCTCTAAAAAAAAAAAAATCACAAATGTGAAACCCGTCAAAATGAAGATTGTAAATATGGGACATGTCAAAACAAATAAAATAACTCGCGGATTTTTTCCGAACTAACTTTCCATAAAGCAAAACTTGCTGATAACGAATTAAATTCTGCTGAAAGATGGATAAAAGTATTAAAATATTGCATTGTCATCGTGTTCTGAGCTATTAAAAAAGTTTCAAATGTCTAGCTACTCGGGAAGTTAGTTTAAAATCGATTGCAAGATTTGTACTGGACAAACAAACGAACAAGAAAGCAATGTAATAAAAACGTAGTAAAAAAAAAAAAAAAAAAATGTATTTTTTAGGTATTGCTTCCGAGCTTGCCGAAGGTAACAGAAGCTATGTAATCGTTCTGACGAACGAAAATATTTTATGTCTCTGATTTAAAAAAAAATCCAAGCCAGAAATCCGATTCAGATATTAGGGAGCATTTTGATTCCGTGTCTGTCTGTCCCTCAATTTTTCGATCTTAAAAACAGCACGTCTCATTTCAATGAAATTTGTATGGTAGTCCATAATTAGCTCATTGTTGGTTCTATATAAGTTTCATCCTTCTGCTCTCTTTAACTTTTGCTAAATTGATACTTTAATTCATGTAAAAATTCAAAACAATTTTGAAAGATTAATTACCGGGGGAAGTAATTACACAAAATTAAACAATAATCGATTTGTAAAAGCATAAAATCAATAAAGTACGTGATAGGATGCGAGAAAGCTAAGTGCCACACCAATTGGCAGTCTTTTTTTTGGCACTTTTTTACTTTAGCACCCCCCTTGGTTTTAAACAATAGTCCGCCCTATCAAAGTCTCAAAGGTTTGTGTGTTTGTCTCCCCAAGACATTGAGACTCCTGAGGAAGTTTTAATATTTTTGTATCTCAATAGTTGATTAGACTAAGACTTAGGGATATGATCACAGTTATATACACAAGAGAGAGAGAGAGAGAGAGAGAGAGAGAGAGAGAGAGAGAAAGATAGTGAATGAGAGAGAGAGAGAGATAGTGAGAGAGAGAGAGATAGTGAATGAGAGAGATAGTGAGAGAGAGAGAGAGATAGTGAGAGAGAGAGAGACAGTGAGAGAGAGAGAGACAGTGAGAGAGAGAGCTAGTGAGAGAGAGAGAGAGAGAGAGAGAGAGTGAGAGAGAGAGATAGTGAGAGAGAGAGATAGTGAGAGAGAGAGATAGTGAGAGAGAGAGATAGTGAGAGAGAGAGAGATAGTGAGAGAGAGAGATAGTGAGAGAGATAGATAGTGAGAGAGAGAGATATAGTGAGAGAGAGATAGTGAGAGAGAGAGATATAGTGAGAGAGAGATAGTGAGAGAGAGAGAGATAGTGAGAGAGAGATAGTGAGAGAGAGAGAGATAGTGAGAGAGAGAGAGAGAAAGTGTAGGGGGGGGGGGAGAGGGAGAGTGTGAGAGGGGGGGGGGAGAGAGAGAGAGATTTGTGTGTTTTTGAATCATTCAATAGCTTTTATAAAATGCTTTAAGCTTCTATTTGGTGAAAAAATGCTAAATGTAGACTTGGTAAATGTAACAGAACTGTGTAGTAGTAGATGTAGGTTAGGATATGGCAGAAACATGTGATCGACTCTTATGAAGCCTTAGCAAGGCAACACAACGCGACCCAGGAAATAAACTTGCCTTCTGTCTGCCTTGAATCCAGTAATATATTGCAGCTTGTTTTCCAACAAGTACTTGACACGGAGCACGCAATATTTATATTTAAAAAAATCGGTCCGTGACAACTCTACACAAACTTTCTCATAAACGAGTTCATAATTACTTAGCTCAGTGTTTTCCATTTATTAGTTTTTGTTGGTTCATTTTATTATTATAGAACTTTTTATCAAAATGTATCATAAATAATTTCAAGATAAAAAGAACTTTTTATATACTACGTTTTTGAATTTTCTATTGAATCGTATGTAATGTTGATAATATAATTGTTATTGTTTTTTTTTTTTTCTTTTGGGTTTTTGTCCCGATCAACTGCCAGGGTTATTACATGACAATTATATTATATAATTGTTATTGTTATATAATATATGATGTTAGTGAAAAAAAAAAATAGTTCCGAATTTATTTACTTCACATAAATGACAACCATCTAGAGAGCTGATCTTAAACCTATAAAAGGACAAATCTTTGTACAACGGATCTCCCCAACACCAAATCTAAACCGTGCCATCGATATATTTGAAATAATATAATCGATATATTTCCTGTTTTGCTGTCATTCAATGTTTATCTCTATTTATAAAAATTACAAATTTGAAACCCGTCAAAATGAAGATTGAGTAAATATGGTCCAACGCCTACTCCAGGCTACGACTGTGCAGTCCAACGCCTACTGTAGTTTACGCCAAAGAGTCATGAGAATTGATTTTTAGGGTGGTCAAAGCAAAAGCAGACAAAAAGTTTTTGCGCATGCAGGTTTCGGAGTCAGATGGTTTACCGGGGGAGTTGCCGGAGGATGTGACGCAGCCAGAAGGAGAGAGTGGACAGGTGTAAGGGTCGTGCCTTGATGTAATAAGTTATGAAGAGTGAGACAGACAGAATAGAGAGGTAATAACGACTCTTTCTTGATGTAATAAATTATGGAGGGGGTGACTGAAAGACGGACAGATTGGTTATAAGGGTCCTTTCTTGTAGGGTGTGACTGACAGATAGATAGACAGAATACAGAAGAAATAAGGACCCTCATTGATGTAATAAGTTATGGAGGGGTGACTGACAGACGGACAGAATGGTTATAAGGGTCCTTTCTTGTAGGGTGTGACAGACAGATGGACATAATAGAGAAGTAATAAGGATCCTTCTTGATGTAATAAATTATGAAGAGGTGACTGACAGACGGACAGAATGGTTATAAGGGTCCTTTCTTGTAGGGTGTGACAAGCAGATGGACATAATAGAGGTAATAAGGAACCTTCCTTGATGTTATATGTTATGGAGGGCAAGAAAGACAAACAGACAAAATGGAGAGGTTACAAGAGTCTTTTCTTGATGTAATAAGTTATGGAGGGTGAGACAGGCAGAATAGAGAGATTATAAGGGTCCTTTCTTGATGTAATAAGTAATGTAGGATGAGACAGATAGAATGAAGAGGTTATAAAAGGACCCTTTCTTGATGCAATAAGTTATGGATGATGAGACAGACAGAATGAAAAGGAAGAGGTTAGAAGGGTCCTTCCCTGAGATGGAAAGAATGGTTATAAAGGTTCTTTCTTTTTGTAATACTTAATGGAAGGAGTGAGAGATAGACGGGCAGCTTATAAGGGTCAGTGTCTTAACCTATGAACCCTTAAACCGGAACTTAAAAAAAATATAAATAAATGCAGTTTATAATTCTATCAATAAGTAACACAGTTCCGATACATAAAATAAAAGTATCAAATACATAAATAAAAATAAATTGTTAATAAATAATATAATGAAATGTATAATATATTACCTTATAGCAGACATGATAATTTTTCACTGGACTTTTATTCACTAATCACTGAATTTAATCACTTTACTTGTCTTTCATGATTTTAAATTAATTAATTTACTATATTTTAAAATATATAATGTAAGTTATAACAATTATATAAATATAATTTAAAAGGTTAAACTCATTTTTACTAAATTTAATTTGAAACACTTCATTTTGTAATTGTTCTTTTATTAAACAAAATAAATACGAATTTAAATATTCGATTATTTTTTTAATAAATAAACGTTTTTGTTTATGTATGATTTACAGATGGATTTTTCATAACTGTTGTGGAACAAAATAAATACATAAATATGATTATCAATAAGAAATTAATATTTAATTAATTAAACCATAAAGTCATTTGTTTTTTTGAGATTTTCTTATTTTTAAATAATAAAAATATATATAAATTTAGGTTTGATTTCTGGATGGGGAATAATTGTTCATTAATATCACTTTTTAATAATATTCTAGGAGGTTTAATACAATTGATACGATACGAGTTCAAATCTCAGTGATAGTAGTATATTTTATCCCTCTCATTCATTTTGAAATGACCATAAACAATTAATACGATTCGGGTTCAAATCACAGTGAATTAGATAGGTCATTATATTAAATCAATGCGATAGAACTATATTTTATCCCGTGCATTACATTAAATAAAGTGTATTTTTAATTAATAGGATGCGGGTTCGAAACTAAGGCAGGTTACATTTTTTTTTTTTTTTTTTTTTTTTTTTTTTTTTTTTTTTTTTTTTTTTTGAAGTTCTATTCACTATAATTACAATCAACTAAATCTCTGTTATAAAAGTAACATAAGTATGTAATATATATATATATATATATATATATATATATATATATATATATATATATATATATATATATATATATATATAGAGAGAGAGAGAGAGAGAGAGAGAGAGAGAGAGAGAGGGAGTATAATAAATATAGATGTTTATATTTAAATAAAAAATAAATATATGTAAGCATATGCAATATATGTATTAGATAAATACAATTCAACATAATAATATTAGATAATGAATATATTTTAAATATAAATATCTAACCCAATAATAAATATAGAATAAATATAGAAATATTTTATTATACTAAAAAATAAATAGTAATATTATAATATATTAATAAAAAAGCAAATAATATAAACATAAATACATAATACAATATACATTAAAACAAATAAATATTAAGTTAATTGATCTATATGGATACATAAATAATCTATGCATATATATGGATACATTAATAATCATATATAATAGAATATAGTATATACCAAATAATGTATTAGTTTATATAAATTAAATGTATAATGTATAATATATATAAATTTATAAAATTATAATAAAATTAGACATACGTTTTTACAATGCGCACTTAAAACCACAATTGAAATTAATAGAAATTTCAAAAAACTATTTTTCAAAAAAAAAAAATTTACAACTTTTTTTCACTAGTTAGTTTTATGTAATTATTGTTAAATCGATGGAATTCTGCTATTTTAATTAACGAGCTTAATCTTGTTTTTAAGGTTAAAATAAAGAATGATGAAATGATTACGCGATGAAAGAAAAGCAGGAAATATATTTGTATTTAATTTGAACGTCAGGTCGGTTCAAGAGACAGTATAAGACTGGTTGTATATTTACTCACGCTGCACATCAACGTGACTCCATCAGTTCTACCAACTTTAAATAGAACAAGGACGAATTCAAGAAGAAAATATCCCTACTTTTATTATCAATTGTATTTCTTTTCCCTCTTCGTTTATTTTTTCCCTTCATTAGTTCATTTTTTACTCACTGATAAACGTAGTATACACAGTATGACCACGAATAGAGTTGCCTATAAGTGAAAATTCCGAATAAAATCAATTTTCGAAGGATTGTCATTCTTCATAAAATGTCCTACTTGTTCTTAAATGAAAATGTGTAGTATTACTTTTTGTGCAAAAAGCACAATTTTCTAAAATCATACAAGATGAAACAAAACAAAATTTTGACAATTATTAAAAAAAAATATTCTTCATAATTTCTTTTTGATGCTATCTCAAATTTTTTTTGTAGTATTTAAATTTCAAAAATTGAATTTAAAAATTCCGCTACGCCATTTATAAACAACATTTACTAGAGACCTCAAAACCACCTTTAACAATCTCTGAGCCCCTGAAACCAACCCCAACCATCTCATAGCACCTCAAACCACCTCCAACCATCTCAAAACACCTCTAAGCACCTCAAACCACCCCTAACCACCTCTAACCACCTCTAACCACTTCTAACCACCTCTAACAACATCTAACCACCTCTAACCACCTCTAACCTCCTCTAACCACCTCTAACCACCTCTTAGCACCTCAAACCACCTCTAACCATCTCTAAGCACCTAAAACCACCTCTAACTATGTTTAAGCACCTCAAACCACCTCTAACCATCTCTAAGCACCTCAAACCACCTCTAACCATCTCTAAGCACCTCAAACCACTCCTAACCAACTCTAACCACCTCTAACAAGCTCTAACCACCTCTAACCACCTCTAACAACATCTAACCACCTCTAACCACCTCTAACCACCTCTAACCACCTCTAACCACCTCTAACCACCTTTAACCACCTCTAACCACCTCTAACCACCTCCAACCACCTCTAACCACCACCAACCACCTCTAACCACCTCCAACCACCTCTAACCACCTCCAACCACCTCTAACCACCTCCAACCACCTCTAACCACCTCCAACCACCTCTAACCACCTCCAACCACCTCTAACCACCTCCAACCACCTCTAACCACCTCTAACCACCTGTAACCACCTTCAACCACCTCTAACCACCTTCAACCACCTCTAACCACCTCCAACCACCTCTAACCACCTCTAACCACCTCTAACCACCTCTAAGCACCTCAAACCACCTCTAACCATCTCTAAGCACCTAAAACCACCTCTAACTATGTTTAAGCACCTCAAACCACCTCTACCACCTCTCGCGTAACTAAGAAATCCGGCGCCCCCCCGCAACGTTTGGAAATGCGCCCCCTATAGCTTACACAATTCACCCTCCCCTCCCCCCCTTTTCCCTCTTTGTTAGTCATTCTGGGACAGAGGGAGTGGGGAAGATCAGTGGCTTATCCGGCGGCTAGGTCTAGGGGGGCACATTCTAACTCAGTTAAGATGGGGGGGGGTATTCGTAGTGGTAACAAGAAAAGGAACTACTTATTCAACAAAGCAGCTGCCCCCCCCCCAAAAAAACAATGTTACCAAGTAACAACAACGCCCAAGTAAAAGTAAACGCCCAAGTAACAACAAAACAACTGTTTTGGGGGGATTTAAAGGGGTCCGGGGGTCCTCCCACGGAAAATTTTGAAAATATGACCTCTCAAAACAGTGCATTTATACATTTCTAAGGTGAAATTAAATATGAGGTGAATGTAAAAAATATGTATTAAAAAAAAAAATTCGGTGGTATTTTTTTTTTTTTAAATTTATTGGGTTTAGGGGGGGGGGTTGATTTCTTACATGAAATAAAGTATCAATTTAGTCAAATTTAAAGAGCGCAGACTGTTGAAAACAATTTTCACCCTGATTTAAACACTTAATTTGTTTCTGTTTTATTTCTCATTTATTTTTATCTCCCAAAAATAATTCCGCCTGAATAGAGTTTTTTTTTTAATTTTTATTATTAAATATCTTTGTTTACTCATTTTTCGGCGCCCCCTAGAGCAGGCGCCCCCCCGCACCGCGGGGTTGGCGGGGGCGCTATTTACGCCACTGTAAGCACCTCAAACCACCTCTAACCATCTCTAAGCACCTCAAACCACCTCTAACCATCTCTAAGCACCTCAAAACCACCTTTAACCATCTCTAACCACCCCCCAACCATCTCTAAGCATCTCTAACTACCTCTAAGCACCTCTAACAACCTCCTAACCACCTTTAACAACCTCTAATCACCCTGACAGAAGTCAGATTTTTACCTGAAAAAACAATTTGCTCCCGAGCTTATTAAAGGTAACAGTAGCTATGTGATCGTTGAGAAGAACGAATTTTGAATCCGTGTCATCCGTCATCTGTCTTCGTGCATTTACTATTCAATAAATAATAAATGTAACCCCACTGAGATTCGAAACCACGATCCACACAACCAGGATTATTTTATGCTTACGTGACCATCGCGTGAATTAGTTATGTACTGGCAGACTATTGTTTTTAGTACGAACTAATACAAGACAAACTGAAAGTTAATCAAGCAGGGATCAAGTTCTAGAGTATGAACTTGTTTCATTCTCTTTTACAACTTACTCTTGCATTCCTAAAAAAAAGATATTTGCTTTAAGGTCACTAACTTGAACACACATGTCCAGTGCATACGGATAGACCTGACCTTGGTCTAATTCTGCAATCTCATATATTCCAACTATTAAATAAATAATACAAATCAATAATTTAAAAATGCATTTATTCATAAGGATAATGTATATATATATATATAATATATATATATATATATATATATATATATATATATATATATATATATATATATATATATATATATATATATATATATATAAAATGCTTCCTTAAATACCATTTAGATGAATCAAGGCCATTTCATTTTACAGATATATTTGATTTAAAAATGAAGTATTTTTATTATTAGAATGCTTTAAGATCTCTGTGAGCCAAGGTCATCTCTATTCGAGATTAGAAATTATTATATATGTATTGGACACTGGTGGTACTGAACTTTCTAAGACACTTAAACACTTCATCCGGTGTTTTTCTATTTGCTTGTTATTTTTTAAGGATTATTATCATGGATGAAACTAATTATTATAGAGTTAATCTAAAAAGAAAATTACTGTAAAAAAAAATCCTACCTGGCGGGGAATTGAACGCCGATCATCCACCCTTTCCAATTATCACTATTATGTTATTGATTCTGAGCATACCAAAGGTAACGGAAGCTAAGTGATGGATCTGAAAAACGAACATTTTTGTATGTCTCCAATTTCAAAAATTTCAAGACAGAAATCCGTTTCAGGCATCAGGGAACATTTATGGTTCCGTGTCAGTCTGTCTGTCACTCAATTTTTGTGAACCAACACATCTTAAAAACTACACTTCCAATTTTAATGAAATTTAAATAGTAGGTATACCTGAATAGCTTATTGTTGGTCCCATTATTATTATATAAGTTTCAATCTTCTGCGCCCATTTGTTTCTCTTCCATATGCGCACAAACATTACACTGTTATGGTTATTCGCCGAAACTCAGTCGGGTGCAGGGTGTGGGGTAAGAAGGAAAATAGGTTATAACGAGGGGATTTGGGAAAATAAGAGGAAAAAGGGGAAAAGGGCGCCACCTCATCTAGGGAAACTCAGCAAGAGGGGAGATGAGGAAATCCCTCTAACATTAGCAAAAGAAAATAAATAAATGCCGGGAAAAATCTCTATATTGACACAAGCGAGGTGATTAACTTGAATCTATCACAATGTTCTATACTAAAGCTAATGGATTAGTAGGGGTTAGTACAAGGCATAAATCATTTAACAAAAATATTAACATATATATAAACCTAAACATTCCTAACAATAAATAAATGACTTTATAAATTATAAACTATAAGCATTAAAATAAATCTCTAAAGTTGCCAAATATAATACTTTTTATTTGATACTAACCTCTTGATACTATATACAAACGATCTACTACTTTTTTGACGAAGATAAAATATATGTAAATCAAAAATACAACACAAAGAGAAAAGGTCAAAATAAGTTAGTAATTCCGAGTTGTAAAAGTGCTAAGAGACAGAACTCTTTTTCCAGTATTGGGCCCAAACTATTTAACCAGTTACCCCAGAAAATTAGAGAGGAAAAAGATAAAAAACATTTTAAAAAACGATTAAATGAAATTATGAATAATATAGTATGGATCGATTGATTCTCAATACTTCAATTCTACTTAACTAAATATGTTCTCAAACGATAGGCAAACATAAAAAAATTATTCTCTATAGAATTTACTTTTACAGCAGATATATATGAATATATTTATGAGTCATTATCTCGTAGTTAAATTATTTTTTTCACATACATTTTTTTATAGACATTATTTATTAATTTTGAACCTAATTATAATTTATAATTTTGTTATCAATATTTTGAATGATATTTTTTTTAATTATAGTTTCGTATTATATTCAAATCTTCCAAATAACTGTTACTAAGCCAAAGGCTGGGCCCTCACTCTAGTAATCTTTTACTACCGAGGGACCACACTTAATTAATAATTTAATGATTCTATATGCAATTGTATCCAGATCCTGTACCAAATTTTTGGAATTTCAATTAATTTTGTGGAAATATTATTATTATATTATTATTATTATAAATAACGTGAGAACAAATAAATAACAATTTAATTTAATTTCTTCCCTAATAACCCTGGCCAGGAACTAACTGAATCCTGAAGCGGTGGGGTGCGGACGTAGAAGAAAGGCGTCTAGCGTGCCCCGAAATCTGTGTGAGGGCATCTTTCCCGGATCAAAGTAATACAAATGATGTACCTGGGTTCCGTAGGTCGGGGCCCCAACTGGTGCAACCTACTTGGTTCCTCTCTTGGGGTTCTTCTCCGTCGAAGGCGGCCGAGTTTCTCTACGTGTCGGCCAAACTCCACTGTCAGAACTGGGTAGAACTTATGGGGAAGAAACACTGATCTTTCACTCTATTGCGTACACTGGTCGTGCGTTGTGCGAAATCACCAGATCTGTCTATCAACGGGGATCTCCACTCACTGCCGAGCTCTGGAACGTCCAGCCGTTCCCCCACTCGGCCGTTTACAATGTAAACATACGGCCAACCCGGTTGCGGCCAAAGGTGCCTAAACTGTAAATACCTTAGTACCCTAACGTCTGGCACTAAATAGAATAAGATAAATAAATTATAAATACAAAACATTACCTGGCACTAGGGAATATCTATATTATCTTTACGATAATTTACAAAACATATTTCCGAGGCTGCAAATAAAAACATTTAAAATTAAAAGCGTAAGATGTTCGTAACAACACCTATATCATCAAACGTTCTTCAATATTTGGAGAGTTTTATCGAACAGCAGATAGACCCGGATTAATTTCATTTTCATTTTCACCCGCACTTATTTTAACAAAATTATACTTCAATTCATGTAAAAAAATCAAAACAATTTTGAAAGATTTAAAAAACGGGGGAGAAATTAAATGAATATGAAAATTATTATGTTGTAAAGAATAAATTAATTATAAAAGCTATGTGCCACTCAAAATTGGCAAACTACTTTAGTTTGAAACTAGATTTTTACCTTGGAAAAATACAAAGGAAAAAAAATGGGTGATAAAATTTATATAATAATACTCGGTCCATTTGTGTGGCACATAGCTTGCTTGTTTCCTATCATTTAACGGGAGGTAGAATAGAAGATTCACTTGATCAGACACCTCTAACCACCTCTAACCACCTCCAACCACCTCCAACCACCTCTAACCACCTCTAACCACCTCCAACCACCTCTAACCACCTCAAACCACCTCTAACCACCTCTAACCACCTCTAACCACCTCCAACCACCTCCAACCACCTTTAACCACCTCTAACCACCTCCAACCACCTCTACACCTCTAACCACCTCTAACCACCTCTAACCACCTCCAACCACCTCTAACCACCTCCAACCACCTCTAACCACCTCTAACCACCTCAACCACCTCCAACCACCTCTAACCACCTCTAACCACCTCAACCACCTCCAACCACCTCCAACCACCTCCAACCACCTCCAACCACCTCCAACCACCTCCAACCACCTCAAACCACGTCTAACAACCTCTAACCACCTCTAACCACCTCTAACCACCTCTAACCACCTCCAACCACCTCCAACCACGTCTAACCACGTCTAACCACCTCTAACCACCTCTAACCACCTCTAACCACCTCTTACCACCTCCAACCACCTCCAACCACCTCTAACCACCACCAACCAACTCTAACCACCTCCAACCTCCTCTAACTACCTCTAACCACCTCCAACCACCTCTAACCACCTCTAACCCCCTCTAACCACCTCCAACCACCTCTAACTACCTCTAACCACCTCTAACCACCTCAACCACCTCCAACCACCTCTAACCACCTCTAACCACCTCTAACCACCTCCAACCACCTCTTACCACCTCCAACCACCTCCAACCACCTCTAACCACCTCTAACCACCACTAACCAACTCTAACCACCTCTAACCACCGAGCTCACTTCTTTAAATTGTATAATTTTTTAATAACTGTGTGACACACTTGGTCTCTAAAGAGGTGGTTAGAGGCGGTTAGAGGTGTAACCACCTCTAACCACCTCTCTAGAGTCCAAGTGTGTCACACAGTTATTTAAAAATTACACAATTTAAAGAAAGTGTGCAAATTTGTGTGAGCTTTCTCACGTCTGATTACCTTTTTACAATGAGATTTAGACCTGTTTCGATTCCCAGTATAGTCACATTTATTTTAAGGCAATAATAATTTTACGAGGGTTGAAATTAACATGGTACTATCTACTTTCGACAAAACAAGTAGCTTAATTGGCTAGAGCATCTGTACTGGAAATATAAAGAGGTCCGTGGTTCGAATCCCTTCACTAAAGTCTATTTTTCTCTCTCCGTCTCCCCTTGTAAATAGTAATTATAATTTGATTTAAATTAAAATTTAAACATACCAAAAAAAATTTATGAATACCACTAAAAACTTTTAAATTGAATTTCTAATTGATTGTACTAGGTACAGATACTAATTGGGTACTTTATAATTACAAGCGTTATTTCTCGGTCTAGTTCTAATGTCGTTAATGTTGACTTCTAGACTTGTAGAAAAATTTGAAAGCTTAATTCAGGACTAGGTATCGTTATCGACAGAGGAAATTATTCTTGAATGTAGCTTAATTGGCTAGAGCATCGGTACTAAAATTATAGAGGTCCGTGGTTCAAATCCAGGTGCTAAAGTCTATTTTTCTCTGTCTTCCCTTGTAAATAGTAATTATAATTTGATTTAAATTAAATTAAACTATCTACGTTCCACAAAACATTTTTTTTTTTTAAATAAACGTATGATTACTTTTATTGACATAATAATAATAATATTATAAAGTTTGGGCATATGCGAGAGAAGACTAATGGGCGCAAAGGGTTAAAATTATTATATTTTAAAAAGTACTCATGCAATCATTTTTGAAAGTAGTCCAATAGTAAGATATTTCAACCTGTTCTTATTCTTATATTTAATATTTTAATTAAAATAAATATAACCCAGTTTGAAATTGAAATAGATCCAAACTATTAAATTTTCAATGCTCGGCAGCATCACATTATTTTTATGGATTTATTTTTTTATTTTCATAAGTTAATAGTATTGGCTGAAATTTTATGGTATATATTTAAATTAATGTTGGCAAGCTTGTAAAAATAGTTAAATAGCGAAAAAAAAGTTCACAGTACATTGACTATGACTGTTTAGTCAAAATCGGTCTGCATCCTTATAGTGCTTCCGACCTTACCAAATGTAACGGAAGCTATGTGATCGTTCCAAAGAACGAATATTATTTAGGTCTCCGATTTCAAAAATTCCAAGACAGAAATACGTTTCAGACACCAGGCAGGGCCGCAGCTACATATTTTGCCAGGAGGGGCAAGCCCTAATTTTGCCGCCCCCTTCCACCACCCCCACCCCATTGCTATCCTAGCAATTCGCCAATAACTATTACTCCTACTCCTAAGTCAGCTTGTGAAAAATCTTGAAATATTTATTAATATTTGAGATAAAATATAAAATCATGTTTTAAGTTGATAACTAAGGTTTATTTGAAAATGAGAAACGAAACAATTCAAGTAAAATCTTTTTAATACACGCAGAAAATATTGTACATCATACATAAAACAATTCTTCCAAAAACTAAAAGTGTATTTATGTAAATTTGACTTTTCGGCTGCAAATGTTTTGATTATTTTTTATCGATGCTCTTTGATATTTAATGGAAAAGAGACTTAAATCATCAGAGACATCGAAAAGAAACAACTAAACTCTAGTAAATTAAAATCTATTTATAAATAATAAACTCCTGTTCAGTTTAGTTAAAATAGATGCCAGTCCTACTAATCTCTCTTCTGTCATACATGAACCTAACCCAAAGGGGGCCCGGGGGGCCTCCCCCGGAAAATTTTAGAAAATTAGGTTCAAAATGTTGAATTTTGGGCCTTTTTTAGAGCTTTTTCAGCTAAAAAAAAAGCATCACCTAAAAGTTTGTTTAAAATTATTTCTGCAGAATTCTTAAAACATTTATTAACTAAATCGGTTTTTAGACTAAAAAAAAAAAAGTTTTACCTTTAACGCTATACTATGCTATTAATTCTTTCTGATTCATTATGAAATACCTTCACAACGTCCTATACAGCAACTGAACTAGGGGATACACACTCAACTGAGTATATAAACAAACAACCATTAAAGTATGCAAATAAACAAACACAAAATAGTTTAATGTTTGTATCCCACATAAACATGTAAAGTGGGAATCCCAGTTTTAAATGTTAATATTAACTTGACTCTTGATCCATAAACAATAATCATTTATTTGCAAAATAATTATATTATTAGTTTTAAATGAGGTCTCTCCTAATTTAAGTTATTCATCTATCTTTCTATGTAAAAACATTAACTTCTTGGGGGGCAAATATCTTGCGGCGCCCCTCAGGCCCTAGCGGCCTAGGGTCGCGCCGGCCTGTGTCTAGTTCGTAGGGATAGGGCGCGCATCGTCGAGACGGACTACGCGAAAACTACACTGTGACCCGAGCATGAAATAGGGAATTAAGAAGGCATCTACTCACTGACAGTACTGCGTTCATATCGCTCACTCTCATCTGCCTAGCTCGCATGCCGCCCTCTACACCTGCATCACTGTGTCATATTACAGGTCTTAAATTAGTTAAATAAATTTAAAGTCTGTTAATCATTTTGCCGCCCCCTACATTTTGCCGCCCGGGGCAGAAGACCCCCCCTGCCCCCCCCTAGCTGCGGCCCTGCACCAGGGAACATTTTTGGTTTCGTGTCTTTCTGTCAATCTGTCGGTCTGTCTCACAATTTTTACGAACCAACATATCTTAAAAACTACTCATCAGATTTTATTTAAATGGTAGGTCATAACTAGCCCATTGTTGGACCCATATATGTTTCAGCTCTCTGCGCTAATTTGTTTCTCCTCCACATGCGCACAAACATAAATGTACCTTTACACTTGTATCATGAAAAGTGCTCATATGATTTTTATGAAATTTGGATGAAATGTTGAAACTACCCTGGAGATGGCCCCGGATTAATTTCAACTGTCTGCTCTCCTTAAATTTTGATAAATTGATACTTTAATTAATGTAAAAAAATCAAAACAATTTTGGAAGTTATTAAAAACCTTAAAGACGGGGAAAAAATAAATAAAATTTGACAATAATATAGGTATTTATAATATAAAATCATTAAAGTATACAAAATAGAACTCGAGGAAGCTATGTGCCACACTAATTGGCTGAATATTTTTATGTTACTTATGACTCGTCAGTACACTGATCACTTGAACTATGTGCAGTGTTTTTTTATTTTTACCAGCATTACCCCTGCCAATATTACCTTTACCTGCACTACCTTTACCGGTTTACCTTTACTAGTTTACCTTTTCTAGTTTACCTTTACCAGTTTACCTTTACTTGTTTACTTTTACTAGTTTACCTTTACTAATTTACCTTTACTAATTTATCTTTCCTAGTAGTCCAGGAGATAGCGTGCAAAAAAGTGTTTGACTAACATCAAGCTAGAATTTTGTGTATAAGTAAATATTTTGGTGCCTTTTAAGATTATGTGGTCGGCTAAGTTCGTCTGCGGGACATAGCTTAGCAATAGGCATTTGAAAAAAACAAACAGGTGGAGAGCGGCCATGTCCCGCCCTTTTTGGTGGACAATGTGATTTTCATGATCCTGAGTACGAACTTAGTTAGTAGACCAAAAATCAAGTTGATGGTAGTTCGTCACTAAATAGGTTAGTTAGTCAAATATTACTCCAAATCAAAGTGTTTCCCTGTCTAGGGACAAATTACCATCAACTTGATTATTGGTCTACTAACTAAGTTCGTACTCAGGATCATGAAAATCACATTGTCCACCAAAAAGGGTAGGACATGGCCGCTCTCCGCACAGGTTCGTTTTTTTCAAATGCCTATTGCCAAGCTATGAACGAACGCAACGAACTTAGCCGACCATATTTATATTCTTATAAGGCACCAAAATATTAACTTATACACAAAATTCTAGCTTAATGTTATTCAGACACTTTTTTGCACGCTATCTCCTGGACTATAGTTTACCTTTACTAATTTACTTTTACCTGTTTACCATTACTAATTATCTTTCCTAGTTTACCTTTACCAGTTTACCTTTACTAGTTTACCTTTACTAGTTTATCTTTACTAGTTTACCTTTACTAGTTTATCTTTCCTAGTTTACCTTTACTAGTTTACCTTTACTAGTTTACCTTTACTAGTTTACCTTTACCAGTTTACCTTTACTAGTTTACCTTTACTAGTTTATCTTTACTAGTTTACCTTTACTAGTTTATCTTTCCTAGTTTACCTTTACTAGTTTACCTTTACTAGTTTACCTTTACTAGTTTACCTTTACCAGTTTACCTTTACTAGTTTACCTTTACTAGTTTACCTTTACTAGTTTATCTTTCCTAGTTTACCTTTACTAGTTTACCTTTACCAGTTTACCTTTACTAGTTTACCTTTACCTGTTTACCTTTACTAGTTTAGCTTTATTTGATCATAAGTTCTCTTGTAATATCTATATAAATATATTTATTTTATATATTTATTACTTTATTGTTATACTCATACCCAAATGTCCATTCGTCAAATTACACAAGACGAGAAAGATAAGAAAGATATATGTGCCACATAAATTAGCGAGTGTTTTTACTCGCTTTATCGACGTTTCAGTTTGATATTTAACTCTTAATGTCTTCTCAAATATAAACAATTAAGGCGCTTCACGTAAGTACGTGGGGGCAATAATCGCCGGTTTATGTACATTAAATTTAAAATTATTAAGTGTAATATAATAACACTAATTTTAATACATAGTAATATTCTTTTTCTACTCTTCAAGACCTTTAAAATGATGTATAAATTGTTATGGTAACTAAAACAATGTTTAGTCACCCGCCATATTGGCCGCCATCTTGAAAATTTTAATAATTGCATATTCTTTTTCTACACTTCAAGACCTTCAAGTTGATATATAACATGCCAAAGTTACTAAAAACTTGTTCCCCCCCCCCCATATTGGCCGCCATCATGAAACTTATAAGTGTAATATTTTAATAATTGCATATTCTTTATCTACACTTCAATACCTTTAAATTGAAGTATAACATGTCATAGTTACTAAAAACTTTTTTTTAGTCGCCCGCCATATTGGCCGCCATCTTGAAAATATTAAGTGTGAAAAATCCAAAATGTGTCCAGTTGTCTCAAATGCCGAGATGTACCTGTAACTGTGAGCTGAATTTCATGTTCCTAGCTATAGTAGTTTATGAATTGAAACAAGCAACGGACAGACAGACAGACAGAGCCGTTATATAAGGTTTCTTTTTGTACTTTGTACAGAAACCTATAACAGTGCTTTAAGCGATGTGACACATTAATTGTCGGAATTTCTTTAAAAAGTTAAAATTCTCTTATTGAATATTTTATTTGTTTTTAACGAGGGAACGACCTTACCTAATGCTGTTTGTCAAAGGGGGGAGAATCAGGTAATATAACAAAGGTAGAGTCACGCGGCTTGTCCACGAGTCTACATCACACGCTGTAACAGTGTTTCAGACCTCAGTCTCTCTTTAGATAATTACCCCACTTCGCACGTATATCTTTGTTTAGATTTCATTTCGGATCGTTATTTCATTCTCGGTCATTCATGTCTTTGACATTTTAGAGTGGGTTTTAGCTTCTAATTAATTAAAAATATTGCGAACAGTAATAAGAAAATAGCGTTCAGGGAAAAATTAAATAAATTGCCGAATTAAGTACAGTTTACGTTACGGTTATGTTTTGAGGTCCACTGAGTCCAAAAAAGTGGTTTTTAAAAAAATATCAGTCTGTCGTCTGTCTGTACAGATCCCTAACCTAAATAAACAGGTCAAGTGTGTGCTAGTCAGCACACAGCGAGGGTCCGTAAGCCACACTGTATAGTGTTTAACTGTAAAGTGTATAAACAGTGTTTTTTACTTTCTCATATAAAGAGAAAGTATTGTGATGGCGCGAAAATTCGATTTTGAGATTTTGATGGATTTGCACGTTTCGAGGTCCCCTGAGTCCAAAAAAGTGGTTTTTAAAAAATGTCTGTCTGTCGTCTGTCGTCTGTCGTCTGTCGTCTGTGCAGACGCCTGTAGGCTAAACTACTAGGCCGATTTTGACGAAATTTGGCATACATGTTCAGAAAAATCATACCCCGAGGTGAAATCGAGAAATGAATTTTAGCTCTAATTTTGGAGGCGCTACCCCCAAAAATTCTGAAAAAAAAATTTCTTCAAAAACGGTTCCGACGATTTTGATTAAAAAATTCTAAAATATAGTCCATTTGAATACGAATCCAACGATATAAGCCGTTTTCCCGGGAAAAATCTAGTTCCTGAGAAATTAGCTTAAAACGCGGATGGAGAGAGCCCGGATTCGATTCCCCGCCCAGGAGAAGTTATTTTTATGATAAATTTTGATGAAATGTTCAATAATATTTAAATGTACATTTGAAAACTAATAAATGGAAACACTGGGCTAAGTAATTATGAACTCATATATGAGAAAGTTTGTCTGAGTTGTCTCGGACCGATTTATTAAAATGATAAAACGCTTCCTTTGAACTTTTCGTGTGAACTTATTTGTGGGTAGGTACAAGACACATACATGCCAAATTTCAAAGTGATCGGACGAAAGGTGTAGCCGTTAGAGCAGGCGACCGCACGGACGGACAGACACACACAGGAAAATATAAGGGACCTTGCTTTTGCTTAAGGACCCTAAAAATCATATGTCACTGATAAGATATCTGGTGAAGGAATGGCATGAAAATTGCTCAAACAGTCTTGCCTAGCTCCACTCTGACATAGAAAAAGAAAATTCCCTCTTGTTCTGGAATTGTGCTGGGGCAAGTGTGCAAGGTACAACAATGTCCAAGTTAAGACAAACTTTCTACGTAATGCAGTGACATTTTTTTCTCTATTGTACACTAGTAAAAATAAGATATAATCTATTAGTTTATCTTATTGTTAACATTATAATGCCTACTGCTCATCATGGGCGCTCATATACATTTTTGTATGGGGGGGTTAAGTTATTTGGCCTTCCCTGTTTATTAAGTTTTAAATTTTGGAGATTTTAGGCTTCCTGTCTCGAACTTCCTGTTCAGTGTGGTACGTCAAAATATAAAAATTAAGTAAAATTCTTGAAATTTATTAAAATTTAGTTAAGTGAAGTTTGATTCTTTACTACTGTGCAAGAACGGATACAGTTATAGTTTGCATCAAGTTATTATGAAAATCAGAAAGTTTCGAATGTTAAAAAAATATATATATTTATTTAGTGCATCTATAGGACTAATTGACAATTTCAATTTAATTTATATCGGTGTAAAAGACGTTAACTACATTTAAATTTCACGCTCCCCCCCCCATGAGTAGCATGGACGCCCATGCTGCTCATGTTGACGTTGCTAAAGATTCGTTCGTAGTAAAGTTTTACGTTATCTCCTGAACATTGCGACGTAAAACTGACTATATTATTTACGTTGCATAATGTCATCTAATAATAGTTGCTAATAAAACATAATGTAATAATTTTCAATTTTATATTGAATGAATAATTATTAGGGAAATGAAAACAAATAAAAAGAAAATAACCAAGCATCCATAAAAGAAAAAAGAATGCATTACATAAGATACAAAATAACAACATTATAATTATAAAATTATGTATATAAAAAGAAAATGTTTTTCACAAAATGACCTCGACTTCATAATGACAGCTTTTCCTACATTTATTACCTGGATTTAATTCATTTTATGAATAGAGAATAGAGTTTGGAAAGTATCTATTATATCATACATGTAAGACAATATAAAATAAATGGCCAAGATTACGAAAAGAAAAAAAATAGAACCGGTTTTAATATTGTGTTTTTTGAACGCACCTTGGTAAATTCGAAGGATATTATTATTTCCTCACCTGCAATATTGTTTTGACTTCCTTGCATTTATAAACATAGTTAATGTGTATTGGTTATGAATGTAAATAGTTTACTTGCATAATAATTTTAATACCAAGTAAAGTAAAGTGCGTAGCGATAATGTAGGTTAACAGTACACAGTGATCTAAAACGGACATACGTTAGTAGAAAATCTAGCTTTAAGATTTTAGATAAAGGTAAGAGTACATTGACAGAAAAACTAGTTTAAAAGAAGAGCTTAGAGATCTTTGATAAAGATATTTTGGCAGAGAAAATAGTTTAAAAGAAGAGCTTAGAGATCTTTGATAAAGATATTTTGGCAGAGAAACTAGATGAAACGATGAGCTTAGAGATCTTTGATAAAGATATTTTGGCAGAGAAACTAGTTGAAACGATGAGCTAAGAGATCTTTGATAAAGATATTTTGGCAGAGAAACTAGTTGAAACGATAAGCTTAGAGATCTTTGATAAAGATATTTTGGCAGAGAAACTAGTTGAAACGATAAGCTTAGAGATCTTTGATAAAGATATTTTGGCAGAGAAACTAGTTGAAACGATGAGCTTAGAGATCTTTGATAAAGATATTTTGGCAGAGAAACGAGTTGAAACGATGAGCTTAGAGATCTTTGATAAAGATATTTTGGCAGAGAAACTAGTTGAAACGATGAGCTAAGAGATCTTTGATAAAGATATTTTGGCAGAGAAACTAGTTGAAACGATGAGCTTAGAGATCTTTGATAAAGATATTTTGGCAGAGAAACTAGTTGAAACGATAAGCTTAGAGATCTTTGATAAAGATATTTTGGCAGAGAAACTAGTTGAAACGATGAGCTTAGAGATCTTTGATAAAGATATTTTGGCAGAGAAACGAGTTGAAACGATGAGCTTAGAGATCTTTGATAAAGATATTTTGGCAGAGAAATTAGTTGAAACGATGAGCTAAGAGATCTTTGATAAAGATATTTTGGCAGAGAAACTAGTTGAAACGATAAGCTTAGAGATCTTTGATAAAGATATTTTGGCAGAGAAACTAGTTGAAACGATGAGCTTAGAGATCTTTGATAAAGATATTTTGGCAGAGAAACTAGTTGAAACGATATGCTTAGAGATGTTTGATAAAGATATTTTGGCAGAGAAACTAGTTGAAACTATGAGCTTAGAGATCTTTGATAAAGATATTTCGGCAGAGAAACTATGTCATTTAGGAAAAAACTTAGATATCATTTATGAAGATACATTAACAGAAATACTAGTTTAAACGAAGAGGTTAGAGATCTTTGATGAAGAGATTTTGGCAGGGAAACTACAAGAAGAGCTATAATAGCGATACAGAAGATAAAATGAGAATTTTATTTTAGCTTATAAAAAAATAAACTCTATTACAAAGAAAGGTCGACCACTCATTAAGAATTATTTACAAAAATTTGGTTAGGCGTGAATTCTCAAGTAAAAAGGGTTTCGTTGGTATCGTGAACATGAAATTAATATAAGGGGGGGGGGAGCAAAATTTTGATGTTGTTTGACAAAATGGCGCGGAAAAATTTAACATATCCAAAAGTGTTATATATTTTTGTAATCTACTCTTCAATACATTTCATTTGATACCCCACTCAAAATTAAAAAAAAAAAAAAAAAAAAAAAAAAAAAAATACGCGTGACGTGAATTATCCGCAATTGTGAGTTGGCTATATTTTTCCTGTGTGCGCGTCAAATCGATCTTTAATACTGGAATGTTTCATGTTTCTATCTCTTTTGGTTCAAAAGTTATTGGAACCGTACAGAGTGACAGACAGACAAACACAGGAACGAAACTATAAGGGTACCTTTTTTTGGTTTTACTAACGAAACCCTAACAAGGGTTCAAAACTATAAAAAGGTACAATTATTGTTATATTTTATAATTATAACCTAGGCCTTCGTGGGTAATTTGGTTTCTGGGCATGTCTTAATGTTTGTATTGAACGCAACCTGTCCCTGCTTTTATCCGGGAACTGTCACAGAACGGTTCCACTTTTTTTTGGAACACGGAACTAAAAGTTCCAAAACTGTCCGAGAAGCGTGTTAGAATGGTCTTTTGATAGTGCGCATGACACGCGCAGTTTTAGAACTGTCCGAGGTTCTGTTGGAACAAACCTAATAATAATAATAAAACTTTAATATTCTCTGTCAAATAGTTATGAATACATAATTGTTCCAGCAGCTTTTCTTTCATTTATATAACCGGAAAAAAAAGCGAAAAATTATATTAAGATTTATTTAAAAAAAAAATAATAATAAAAAAATTGAAGGGAAGAGCTGTGAGGAAATCTATAATATTGTATAATAATACTTTGTTATAAAAATAAATCAGTGTTACTATATTATTAGAAATAATATAAGTAAAATCTTTATTTAGTTTATTTTAGTCTATTTAAGATCTTTAGCGGAAGTATTAGTTTATGTTGGTGTTGTAAGGTTGGTAAGGAGTAATACGTTGTCTGTATTATACAGGTTATTAAAAATGCGGATTTTTTTTTTTCGGTTATGTAACTATCAGTTTTGTCATTTATTCTGTGTCTGAAGTTGAATTTATAACCTTCACATGGTTCCTAGAACTCCATGTTTATTTTTTTGTAATGTCTATTTTTAAATTCGATATTTTTTTTTAGAATTGTTATTATTAAATATATTTCTAATATTAGAAATAATAATGTTGTAAGTGACATCTGTATAATAAGAATAAGATATAATAGTTGTAACGGAAATAGACAAAGGTCTGTTTTCTACATCGGATTCCAAAATAAATTGACATTTCTGCTTCGAGTCTTGGAGGAGTTTTAACAAAATTACATCGAGTAATTGTGTAATGTGATATATTCCCCTATCCTGTAATGAAGAAGTGCGCTTTGCATGCGTTTTTTAAGCGCGTAAAATTGAATCTATGGCTGTCATAACATGACGCGAGGAAAGTCAGATCAGCCCCCACCACTTTTTCACGCTTACGCCAACCTGAATGAAACCTTCCTGTTTTCTTTCCTCATGTAGATATGTTTGTATATGACGAGGAAGGTAATTTCCTCTCGCCACTAATTTTTTTTTTTTTTTAAATCAAGTTATAATTATTATTTACTAGGGGAAACAGACAGAGAAAAATACACTCAAAAATCACACCAGGATTTGAACCACGGGCCTCTATATCTCCAGTATAGCGCTCTACCAAATTTGTTTCTGTAGTATGAATACTACCAATATCGTAAAATATGAATTTCTAATTGATTGTACTAGGTACAGGTACTAATTGAGTACTTTATAATTATAAGCGTTATTTCTCGGTCTAGTTCTATGTCATTAATGTTGACTTCTAAGACTTATGTGGAAAATTGAAAGCTTAAATTCGGGACAAGGTATCATTAACGTCAGAGAAACTTATTCTCCTGCGTAGCTTAGTTGGTAGAGCGCTATACTGGAAATATAGAGGCCCGTAGTGCAAATCCCGGCGTGTATTTTTCTCTGTCTGTTTCCCGTAGTAAATAATAATTATAACTTGATTTAAATTAAAATTTAATCTTTCTGTAGTATGAATACTACGAAAATCGTAAAATATGTACTTTTGTTTTTCAATTATGCCTTCCTCATCCACGCTTAAGGCTAGGCGCACACTGGGGGCAAAACAGTGTGCAGACAGTCTGCGGGCTGTCTGCGGAGGCTGTCTCCCGGTGCAAAAGATTGTTGGACGGCAACATTTTTGTAGCCGGCGACAATCTTTTGCACTGGGGCAGACAGCCCGCAGACAGCCCGTAGACAATCTGCAAACTGTTTTGCCCCCAGTGTGCGCCTAGCCTAACAGTTTCTAAAAAATGCTCTTTTGAAGGTCTCTCTAACTCCAATTGTGACTTCTTTTCCGAATGATCTAAACTTCCTTTAGCATCTAACTGACACAGGTTGGCAATTTCTGTATTTTCTATTGAGAGAAGCTTAGCCGTATAAAGCTCTGAATGTATGCTACTTGACTGACTTTTACCAATAACTGACCATCCTAGCTTGGTATCTATCGCTACTAAACCCCAGTCTAATTTGACAATTATCCCTTTAAATATGTTGTTAATATTTTTAATATGTTTATATATTTGTTTACAATAGAGGAGTCATTCAATTACTCAGGGAACCACTAACCAGGTCGATTGGTGGTTTCCTGTGGTCAGTGTCATGGAGGCTTCAAATGGTTCAACCTTGAGGTATTTGCATGAATTATTTCCAAATTTTAGGACTAGCCGTTATATAAATAGTTTTAGGGAGGAGAGCATTTTTTTTGGGTGCAATAACGTAATATTGTCGGTAAAAAGCACAATGGTCATAAGGCATAAGAAATCATATATTATTGTAATCTAGTGTTCAGTAGCTTTAATTTGATACCCATCTCGAAAATTAAAAAAAAAAAAACTTTTTTGCATTACTGCGCATGCGCGCTCACAAAATTTGCAGTATTTAAAAATTAGAAAATCCAACCCGTTATTTTCATCGCTCCACCACTATAAGGCATTAGCATAATTTATTTCATAATTTTAGGACTAACCGTTATAGGACGGTTTGGGAGGGGGGGGGGGCAATTTTTTTGGTGAAAAATTGGCACTACAAAACGCAATATTGGAGGTAACAAGCACAAGTCATAAAAAAATCATTATATTGTATTTGTAATCTACTCTTCAGTAGCTTTCATTTGATACCCATCTCAAAAATGATCACATAGATAGATGTGTAAAGTGACGGTAACCTTCATCCTGTAATGATCTAATACTGTTCTACCTATCCCCAAACAAATGTGAAATAGTAGATTGCTCACACATTAGATGGATGGACAATGTGGAACAAGACCTAGTAGCAATGAACTACAATGAATAAGACGATAGTGGGCGAAGACAGCTGATAGAGATAAATGCAGGGAGATTGCCCAGGAAGCCAAAGCCGATAAAGGCTGTAGTGCTGGATATGTATATACATTATTCATATATACTTATCCGCACACAGGGGAGCCAGGGTGGCCGAGGTCGTAAAGACACCGCTCAGCTATCACTGAGTCGAGGCAACTCGAGGTCGTGGGTTCGATCCCGGGCCGTGATACACTAAATGCATCTATGAATCGCGGACGGAGTAGGGCGAGGGACACCCCCTGAGGGGTTCTCTTCCCCCACGATGTCTAGTGGGTTCGATCCGTGTCATGAGATGTGATCTGTATCTATGGTTCGAGGTCGGAGTAGGGCGAGGGGACCCCCTGAGGGGTCCTCTTCCCCCACACTTTAAAGCACGCTCATATAGCTTACTAATGACCACATCATACTCGCTTCGGCGGTACAATGTACAAATGTATGATGTGTGAAGTAGCTGGAACTCTCCACCACGGGGAAGTAAAATGGGTCCACTATGGCCTGATTGCGAGGTTCGAACAAGTGGTTCGTCCTACCCGTCTAGTAGGAAGTACTAGGTAACTACTACTACTACTATCCGCACACAGAACCCTCAACACATCGCCGGATATGTATGTATGAACTTATCCTAACTCAGAATCTTCCATACGTCACCGGATAAGTATACTCATCTCCTCACAGAACCCATACATCGTTGGATATGAATGTATGTACTTACCTCCACACAAAACCCTCCATACGTACCTAGATATGTATGTATGTACTTATCCCAACATAAAACCTTCCATACGTTGCCGGATATGTATGTATGTACTTATCCCTACACAGAACCCTCCATACGTCACCGGATATGTATGTATTATGCATGCACTTATCCCCAAACAAAACCTTCCATACGTCACCGGATATGTATGTATGTACTTATCCCCAAACAAAACCTTCCATACGTCACCGGATATGTATGTATGTACTTATCCCCAAACAAAACCTTCCATACGTCACCGGATATGTATGTATGTACTTATCCCCAAACAAAACCTTCCATACGTCACCGGATATGTATGTATGTACTTATCCCCACACAGAACCTTCCATACGTTGCCGGATATGTATGTGTATATACTTATCCCCACACAAAACCTTCCATACGTCACCGGATATGAATGCATGTACTTATCCCCACACAGAACCTTCCATACGTCACCGGAAATGTATCTATGTATTTATCCCCACCCAGAACCTTCCATACGTCGTAATATAAAGATTGTGTATTATAATTGCTTAATCGTCTTCTATCATTCATGCGAAGTAATGTAACCATAAACAGTTAGTTACAAATAATCTTCATTTCGGTTACAGCGACACGCAAGGAAAGATGATAGCAACTTATTTATATATGTTACATACCTCAAAATTTCAAGTCACATAACTATTTAATTTAGGTTTTATTTAAGAATAATAATTAAAATCACCTCTACTTCATCTCTCTTAAATTATCCTTGCGCGTTTTATTTAATAACATAACATAACATGAATTTCTTACAGTGTTTAAATCATTAATTATTATTAATGCAAATACTATATAAAAGGAAATAAATGTCAAGCACTAATTGATAATCAAATATAACAATTACACTAAACTACTTCGCTATAATACTGTAAAATTATACATAAACTATTCTAAAATAATTACAATAGGTTTGTTCCAACAAAGCAGTGTATTATACCGTCCACGGGATCGTCAGCGGCATACGAAATGGATAAAAGATGTTTCAACCTGATTTGTGACAGTGTGTTTCGTATCGTCCTCCAAACTGTCTCAGCCTGTGCAGAGATCGTATGCGAACCGTTTAACTGGATGGTCCAAAAGATCGTCTAACAATTCCTAGAACTGGTTGTATGACATGCGCATTAATTATGTCTATGTCAATCGCCACAAATAATAATTAATATAAAAATGCCATTTTTCAAAACTGGTTTTTTTTTTAAATTTTTTTTCTTCTGTATTCTGTATTATTCACCATAGTTGTTTCTATGTGCAACATTTGGGGAAGATTGAATCACGGGATGTGGTTCAAAATTGGGAAAACGGAAATGTGCGATGAAACTTACAAAGCAAAGTAATATAAGACCAGTAATAAAAATACAATTTTTGAAAACTGGTCTTATTTTCAATTTTATTTTTTTTATTTTTTTTTTTTTTTGGTTTCTGTATTCTTCACCTTATTGATTTTATGTGCAAAATTAGGGGGAGATTGAAAGGCGGGAGGTGGTTCAAAATTGGGGTAATAGGTATGCGATAAAACTTAAAAAGCAAAGAAATATAAGACCAGTAAAAAGGATGATTTTCTATCTGCTAGGCTTCTTTTAATGTTTTTAATACGGTTCGAATTAGAGTCACTAAACCGTTCCAACTTGACATGATTTTATTATAGTACAATGTTAGCGCATGCGTATAAAATCTGTCCTTAACGATTCCCGTACGATCCGCGGGACGATGCAAAGGACGCTACAAATAGTGGTGTTGGAATAAAACATAGAGTGTAAATAAACGAAATCTACAAATAAAAAAATATGAAAACTATGCTAATAGTTGGTACACGCATTACAATTACTATAGTTTACATTCTTGTGTTGTTATAATATGATTCAGAGTTGTTTGTTTTTAAGAAATTAACTCGTTACTTCGAGATTAGTTTAATGGTTAGGTTTTTTAGGTTAGTTTTTGTCAAGTTTACATTCTGAAGATCTCATAGACGGAGTGCACACTAAATCTAATAGCAGTGAAGTAAACGACATCCGATGTTTGATGAAAAAACAAAAAAACAAAAATTCTCTTCACTTGAGCAGCTTATGATTTTAACTATCAAAGAACGATCCTACGATGTTGTTTATTTTAACTGCGTATAGTAACTGTGCACTCTGCCTTAGGAATTCTTAATATCATCAGTACCTAATTTTTTGCCACTGATTATCAACATAATTGATTTGACAAGTTTCTTGAGCATTGTTTGACAGCAACCTACTCGAACTTTGGTTTAACGGCAACTTTCTTGAACATTTGTTTAACTGCAACGTTCATTAACATTGGTGTGACAACAACCTTTTTGAACATTGGTGTGACAACAACCTTTTTGAACATTGGTTTAACTGCAACTTTCTTGAACATTTGTTTAACTGCAAAGTTCATTAACATTGGTTTAACTGCAACTTTCTTGAACATTTGTTTAACTGCAACGTTCATTAACATTGGTGTGACAACAAATTTCTTGAACATTGGTTTGACTGCAACTTTCTTGATCATTACTTTGACAACAACCTTTTTGATCATTGGTGTATCGCAAAATTGGATTAGGTTGACGCAAATGCATTGCTCACGAAAGATAATTAATTATTATTAATGCTCGTGGGAATACGATTATTCATTGTATTTCATATTAACTGAGGGTTATCCTAAAGGTGGACATACGACATACACATGCTATTAATAAAGCATGCTAGTGGGAAATGGCTAGTATGTCAATAACTGGCATGCTGCAGCAGCTTTGTACATTTGCCAATGAATCAGCATGCTTTTATTTATCAGGATGATCTGTTATTTACAAGCTACGAGCACAAGTCACATTTTATCAGTCCCCCCACCCCTCGACTCAAGCTACTGGCAAGACAAAAATCAAACCCTGCGCGATCTGCTTGCATGCTTTTTGATGTACGAGTATAAAGATGAGATGCAAGTAGCTCTCCTCTGCGTGCTACTCCTCACATGCTTTGCTGCGAGTTACTGGCATGTGCATTTCCGCCTTAATATGCTTTGATAAGCTGAATCTGTTTCCAAAAATGTTTTGAGCCATAACTAAAACAAATTCTTCTTAGAGAAGAAGCTAAACTAACTTAATGCTATAAGACTGCTTTATAATTAGCGAGGTATTGAGCGATATCTCTAAAGTTATTTATAGCAGCGATTCTTGCAGGTGTCCATCCTTTCTTATCCTTAGGATTGGGATTGGCTCCAGAATCCAGCAGAAGTCGAACACAATCCAGACTTCCAGACTGTACAGCTAGAGCAAGTGGTGTCATCCCTTCAGACGTACTTACATTCAGCAAATTCTTACATTTCCCGCTGTAAATATACAAAACAGAATTTAAATCAATATTAAGTGAAAATAAATCTTATCAATAACTCTCTATTACTATCTATGACCACCTAAAACTAAATCTATCCACCTCTACCTATCTATAACACCCTAAAACTATCTATAACACCATATATCTATCAATAACACCCTATAACTATCGAAAACACCCGATAACTATCTATAACACCCTATAATATAACACCCTATAATATCTCTAAACCAGATCTAACTACCTCTAATCACCTGGAACCAGATCTAACTACCTCTAACCACCTGGAACCAGATCTAACTACCTCTAACCAGCTGGAACCAGATCTAACTACCTCTAACCACCTGGAACCAGATCTAACTACCTCTAACCACCTGGAACCAGATCTAACGACCTCTAACCACCTGGAAATTCCTCTCAAAACCTGGAACCACGTCTACTGACATCTGTCCTCCTAACTAAATACCTCTAATTAACTCTTGACAATGCCCAAATTTTCCAAATCCAATTCTTCTATTCCCATTCCCAATTATCCATACCTATTAAGAAGGACGTAAAGAATCAGATGATGTTTGTTCCTGGCAGCAAAGTGAAGTGGCGTCCATCCATGAATACTAGGAATCATCACATCAGCACCTTCCTTAAGAAAATATTCAACCATATGGAGATGTCCACGGTTTGCTGCAAGGCACAGTGCAGTTAAACCACTTGCACTCCTAACACAAATAATATACCAATAAAAACAAAAAAATGTAAACAATAATAAAGGGGAGGGGGGGGGGGGGGTAACAAAGTAAAAGATGTAACATATAGCAATACATTTGTTGGTTACCCCCACTTATTATCCTCTTTCATTTAACATCCCTTGTTTCCAAATCAGGTGACTTACATTTGACCCATCTCCCGACCACCTTGAACCCTGAGACTAGCATAGATTGTGTAATTTCGATGACAATGCAATAATCATTAGTTAATTAATTAATTTAGTCGAATTTTCTATTGAATTAAAAAAAAATCTATAAAATATTGTCAACAATTTTTTTTAACGATGTTATGGCATGTTACATGGGCCCGGGATTGAATCCGACAAAAACGACCATCTCAAATCCGACTGTCATGAAATCGACCGATGACGATAACTGAAATAAAAGACGACCGATTAAGTTGAAATTTGGTACACTAGTTCATTTTACCAATGCCCAGGACGAGGTTGTTGGACAAATTTATTCACCCAAGTGTTTACGCAACGCTCGTGTAAATGTAAGCTTTAAAATTAAAATTAGAATTTTTGGACTGGAAAAAATTTTAACTTCATTTATTCAATTGAACAAACCACTTTTATAAATATATTTTTTAGTAAAAACAAACACCGACACCGCAATGAAGTGATATTGATCGCTAAATTTATTAAAGTGGGCCTAAACGTTTAAAATAGAGAAAACAACGTTTCCACCGATATCTTATGCTCTAAACGTAAAGATTTCAATAAAACTTCATATACACATTGTCTAAAATGCAATTGAAACAGGTATGTAAAATGTTAACCTGGTACAAGCAGAAGTTTTTGTGTTGTGAAGTGATATATTTTATAATATTTTAAATGGAGTAGGCCGGGACGTAAATGGGTTAGGGACTCACTCTACTACAACCATCCACTTTAAATATCACTTCATCATAAATAACTTTTTATACTTTCTCATCTAAAGAGAATGTATTGTGATGGCTCGAAAATTCCATTTTTTGATTTTGATGGAATTACACGTTTTGAGGTTCCTTGAGTCCAAAAAAGTGTTTTTTTTTTTTAAATATCTCTGTTGTCTTTCGTCTGTCTGTGCAGACGCCTGGAGCCTAAACTATTGGGCCGATTTTGACAAAATTTAGCATACATGCTTAGAAAAATCATAGCCCGAGGCGAAATCAAGAAATTATTTTTAGCTCCGAATTTGGGGGGGGGGGGCCTAACCCACAAAAACTAAAAAAAAGAGAAACAAATTATTTCTCGAAAACGGTTCCGAAGATTTTGATTAAAAAATTCTAAAATGTAGTCTATTTAAATATGAATCCAACGATATAAGCCGTTTTCCTGAGAAAAATCGAGTTCTTGAGAAAATAGCTTTAAATGCTCACGGGGAGAGGCCGGATTCGATTCCCCGCCGAGGAGAAGTTATTTCTATGATAAATGTTAATGAAATGTTCAATAATAATTAAATATACCAACGAAGACACGTAAACTTATTAATGGAAAACACTGGGCTAAGTTATTATGAACTTGTATATGAGAAAGTTTGTCTGAGTTGTCTCGGACCGATTTTTTTTCAATAATCAATGCATATTTATTGCAAGACGCTCGTTTCAATAATAAAAAAGTTATTTTCTTTTAATTTTGCCTTAACTCCGCTAAGTACAAATAGTTAGTTACTTCAAATTTGGTCTCATTTCTAACTCCGCCATGTATAAGTAGTTAGCATCAAAAAAATAAATTAAAATGTAAATTTAATGAAAAGCGTAAGGAACTTCGTTCCTAACCGTGTCCTGCGACTCCATACGTATTTATTATTATTTTATTTTTAATTTATTTGTTTTTGTGCATATAAAGAGCATGAATCACCTCATTCTTTTCTTCCCTAATTGTCGATTACCTGCTGCAAAAGATATTTCCAGACGAAAGACTATTTATGAGAAGGCATGCCCCATAGGGAAAGTGAATCTGCCAAATAAGTTTATGTTAATAAATAAATAAATATAATCGGTTAGTTGGTTTACTATATACCACAAATTAGAACATACCAAAATCATATTAATTTAAAAATTAATTGGGGGGGGGGGGGGGAATTAAAAAAGTCAATAATATTCTCTTATTAACTAGAGTTTAGCTTGAAAACGTAAAACAGATGAAACAATAAACTTTAAAAATTTAAATTCATATAATATATTTCTCGATCAAACCTGGAATCTAGTGATATATGTTTTCTAGACTCTTCAACTATCCTTTGATGGCCTGCGACTACTCCAATATGAAGTGCGTTCCATCCGTTTAAATCTTTCTGCAAACAATTAATTAAAAAAATTACTTATTCATTTATTAATTGCTATTGATTAATTAAATCCATTTGATATATTGAAAATTACTGCTATAATACTCTCTCTACTAATGGTTTCAAAAATTCAGACATCGAATGATTTATCTGTTGAAATAAAACCTTCTAAGAAAGAAAAAAAAAATTATATCTTAACCAATGAGAAATTGACAAAATTTTGACAAAAAATGTTGTCAAAAAGAAAATCTTAAATATCTTCAAACCATATAAATCACGAACCTAAAGTAAAAAAACAAAATCTGTTGACCCTACTATTACAAGAAAATTGAAAAAAAAAAAAAGTATTAATCCTCCTATAAATTCTTTATACTTCTATTTATTTTTCAGTTATAAAAAAAATGTTATATGAATTATTTCGAATTTTGACTGTCATTGCAAGACTTCTAAAGGATTATAATTAATGTTATAGTGAGGGGGAGGCACCTGAAACAGTGGGGGGAGAGGGCAAACTCTTAAAAAAGTTTTTTTTTAAAGTATTTAAGCCATTAGATTTCAGATTCGGATACAGCACACAAAAATATTTCATAAAATAACATTTTTATTTTAGTGCTTCATTTGGAAGGCGTTTGCAATGCTTACATACAAACAATTGTCTGTCCATTGTGGCACATCGCTTCCTCGTATCCCATTGCTCATACATTGTACTTTACATATATTATATATGTGTTAATAAATAAAACTTCATGCACAAGGGTAAGATAAACCATTGGCACAGAATGTTGAAACTTATAGTTGACTAACAGTAAACTAATTATGACCTACTACTCTAATTTCGAATAAGTAGTTTTAGCGAATTTTTAAAGAAAATTACGCTATTGCAATGGCTTCAAAATTTTTGTAATGCGAATTTTTGAAAAATTTTTCCATGGAAATCCGTTTTAGACCATTCTGAATCGATTCCTAAAATTTAACACTTTTTTTTTTATGTATGTATGTATATATGTATGTATATATGTATGTATGTATATATGTATGTATATATGTGTCACTCCAGACGATATCTCCCCTTAGGATGCACTTAAAAATTTCAAACAAATTTTAAAATGTCAATAATATCAAAAGAAAGGATGAGTTCGTTGGTCAGAATTTTTGGAGTCCATTTAGGGGTCAAATTTTTACAATTTAGGGTCAAAAATAGCATAAAAACGTGTTATTTCCATTTTACCCCCCCTTTTATATGAAAATATGATAAAAGTGTACATAACAATAATTACTGTACTATTAAAGAGCTTTCCAACGACATGCATCTTGAAGGGTAAATACTATTTTGACTTTTGTACCCCGTACCCCTGTGTATCATTTTTTTTTTTCATTCATGCAAATTCTAAACCAAAATTTTCCTATATTATCATAAGCCAATAATACGCAGATTTCTTTGAAAATTCGCTCATTAAGTCATGGTGCATGACTGGGCTTTTTTCAAAATATGTTTGTTTTGCAAAAATTTTGACAAGACCTTCAGACAAAGAGAAACGGATTTCTGTCTTGGGTTATTTTCATTCATAATTATGAAAATAAATTGGTTAGGCGTGAAGTCTCACGTAGTAAGGGTTTCGTTGGTATTGTGAATACAAAATTAGTATAAGGGGGGGGGGGGGGGGACGAAAAATTTGTCAAAATGGTGTGAAAAATAAAACACTAACCTCAAGTGTTATATATTTTTGTAATCTACTCTTCAATACCTTTCATTTGATACCCCACTCAAAATTTTAAAGAAATATTTTTTTCCCCTTTACAGGTATTAGCCGCCATTTTGGATTCCCAGTTAATCAGATAAAATTAGTATTCTTATTTTTCTTTGGCCAAGCAGACCGCACATTTTGCATATATTTCATATTTTAAGTAAGAGCAGAAATACAGTTTTATGGGGGGGGGGGGGGACACGCAATATTTTGATGTTTTTGACAATATGGCGCAGAAAATTAAACACTAACCACAAGTGTTATATATTATGTTTGTAATCTACTCTTCAATACCTTTCATTTGATACCCCACTAATAATTTCAATAATTTCAAGATAAAAAGAACTTTTTATATACTACGTTTTTAAATTTTTTGTTGAATCGTATGTAATGTTGATAATATAATTGTTATTGTTATATAATATATAATGATAGTGAAAAAAAATAGTTCCGAATTTATTTACTTCACATAAATGACAACCATAGAGAGCTGATCTTAAACCTATAAAAGGACAAATCTTTGTACAAAGTATCTCCCCAACACCAAATCTAAACCGTGCCATCGATATATTTGAAATAATATAATTGATAAATAATATAATCGATATTTCCTGTTTTGCTGTCATTCAATGTTTATCTATCACAAATTTGAGACCCGTCAAAATGAAGATTGCGTAAATATTGGATATGGCATAACAAATAAAATAACTTGCGGATTTTTTGCGAACTAACTTTCCGCACAGCAAAATTTGCTGAAAAATAATTAAATTCTGCTGAAAGATGGCTAAAAGTATTAAAATAATGCATTGTCATCGTGTTCTGAGCTATTCTAAAAGTTTCAAATGTCTAGCTATTCGGGAAGTTAGTTAGAAATCGATTGCCAGATTTGTACCGGACAAACAAACAAACAAACAAACAAGAATGCAAGCTAATAAAAACGAAGTAAAAAAATGTTGAGTTCGCTATATTTTTCCTGTGTGCGCGTTAAAACGATCTTTAATACTGGAAAGTTTCATGTTTATATCTCTTTTGATTCAAAAGTCATTGGATTCGTACGGAGTGACAGAAACGAAACTATAAGGGTTTCTTTTTTTTGGTTTTACCAACGAAACACGAAACCCTAAAAAGGTTGGTTCTTCAGAACGATCACGTATCTTCCATTACCTTCGTTAAGCTCAGAAACAATAATTTTATTACCTGATTTACATCTGTTATCTGTAGCAGATATTTAAAGACACCCAACCTATCACAACAGGCAGCTACTAAAAGTGCACTTCGACCTAAAACAAAAATCAAAAGAGTATATTAGACCTACAATTATTATTGATGGACAGTAGTAGTAAGGTGCTAATACAAGTACTAGATGGGCAGGACGAACCAATAAATTTTCGAACCTAGCAATAAGGTCATCCTTTAGGCCCATTTTACTAGCCCCGTGGTGTAGAGTTCTAGCCACTTTACACATAAAAAATACGTGTGGTGACGCGGGACACCAGGTAGGAACGAAGTTCCTTACATTTTTCATTAAATATAAATTTGAAAATCACACTGCTAAGTACGTATACATTGCTAACTACTTATACATAGCGGAGTTAGAAAAGAGACAAAATTAAAAGTAACGAACTGTTTGTACCTGGCAGAGTTAAGGCAAAATTAAAAGAAAATCATTATTTGTATAATTAAAGCAAGCGTCTTACTATAAATATATATTGAATATAAGAAAAAAAGTTGATCATAATGAGTTTATAGTGAAAGAGTATGTTTGTTAAAGGAGTTTGGATTGAAATAGGACTGTTTTCTACCTACCCGGCCAATTAATTTAATTAAAATATTATAAAATATATCTCTTTCCTACTCTACAGCTTCTGCTTGTATCAGGGTGAAATTTTACATGATTATATTTTATTTATTTACAAAATAAAGTGACATTTTTGACATATATACCAAAAATAATCAAAACAAGTCAAGTAACAGGCTCCCTTAATAACACGTTTTCCCGTCTTTTAAAGCTTACGTTTACGCGAGCATTGCGCGTGAACACTTGGGCGGATAACGTTTTCCGACGAACTCAGCCTGGGCATTGGTAAAATGAATATGTATACCAAATTTCATCTAACTCGGCGATCTATTACTCAAGTTATCGTCATCTGTAGATTTCGTGACGGATTTTGCGTGACGGTGATTTTGTGACGGTGATTTTGTGAAGGTGATTTTGTGACGATTATTTTGTGACGGTGATTTTGGTCGTTTTTTTCGGATTCACTCCCGGGCTCCAGAACGTGCCATAAGGAACTTCGTTCCAAAAAGTACTTCTCTAATTTTTTTTATGAAATTTGAATGATTTGTTTTTTGGGAAAAGATTTGCTGACAGGTAGACCCTTATACTGTCTTTTACAAAATAAAGCTAACTTTGACCTATATACGAGTACATGAATGGGTACGGTTTTGATGACATTGACAGAAATTTGTTCCAAATCAAAGTCAATTCCCTTTATAATATACTAACCTTTAAGACTTAGGTGTGGGTTTGATGCAGTTAGGAGGTGCTAATTCTTTCTGTTTCAAATCAAAATTTAGGTTGTACTCACAGCTTTAAAATGGACAAATGTTGACAAAGGTAAGGGACTTATAACTTAAGAAGTTTAAGCTCCCCTTTTCATAACCAATTTATTTAAGGTCATTAATAGTACATTACGCGTCGAGTGCGGAAAGTAGCATTTTGCATGCGAGCGTGGAGTTTGCACCCGAGCGATAGCGAGGGTGGTAAAACCACACGAGCAATGCAAAATGCCGTTTTCGCACGAGTTGCGTACCGTACTTTATCTACGATTGTTAGATTTAAATAATAAATACAAAAACAAATAAACTTGCTGTATGTATGTTCGTATCTCTCTCTTGATAAAGATGGCATTAATTCATTAGTTGTATTTTTTAGGATTATTATTCTCCACATTTTCGTCAAAGTCACTTGATTCACTCATTGTTTTTTACTAAAAACTCGATATAAACAGTTACTTTAATAAAAGAACACCAAATTAGTTTTGTTAAATGTAAACAAACTCACTAATCGTGCGTAAAGCTGAAGAATTCCTCTTCTTTACCGCACTAGTGTGGTAAAGAAGAGGAATTATTCAGAACTATGAGACGCGCGTGCGCAATGCATACAAGTACGTAAATAATCACTTTCTACGCATCTAAACAGAGATACAATGTTTATATTTCGTATCAATCGTAGATAAAAGATATTTAACAAATAGATGGGTGAAGATTTGATGGCAAGATGAACTAGAATCTAATGCAGCCTTTTCGAAAATAAAACTTAGACCTATTATAGCTTTATAATATGATAAAATTATGGATGAATAAATTTCAAGATAAAAAGAACTGTTTATATACTACGTTTTTAAATTTTCTGTTGAATCATAAGTAATGTTGATAATATAATTGTTATTGTTACATAATATATAATGTTAGTGATAAAAAAAAATAGTTCCGAATTTATTTACTTCACATAAATGACAACCATCTAGAGAGCTGATCTTAAACCTATAAAAGGACAAATCGATATATTTGAAATAATATAAATAAATTCATTTTTTACAATTTTGGTAGTATTCATACTACGGAAAGATTAAGTTTTAATTTAAATCAAATTATAATTATTATTAACTACGGGAAACAGACAGAGAAAAATACACTCCAGCGCTGGGATTTGAACCACAGGCCTCTATATATATAGAGGAGATTCTCTGTCTGTTTCCCGTAGTTAATAATAATTATAATTTGATTTAAATTAAAACTTAATCTTTCCGTAGTATGAATACTACCAATATTGTAAAATATGAATTTCTAATTGATTGTACTAGGTACAGGTACTAATTGGGTACTTTATAATTATAAGCGTTATTTCTCGGTCTAGTTCTATGTCATTAATGTTGACTTCTCAGATTTGTGGAAAATTGAAAGCTTAAATTCGGGACAAGGTATCATTAACGTCAGAGGAAATCATTCTCCTGCGTAGCTTAGTTGGTAGAGCGCTATACCGGAAATATAGAGGCCTGTGGTTCAAATCCCAGCGCTGGAGTGTATTTTTCTCTGTCTGTTTCCCGTAGTTAATAATAATTATAATTTGATTTATAATATAAATAATATAATCGATATATTTCCTGTTTTGCTGTCATTCAATGTTTATCTCTTATTTATAAATAATTTCAAGATAAAAAGAACTTTTTATATACTACGTTTTTAAATTTTCTGTTGAATCGTATGTAATGTTGATAATATAATTGTTATTGTTATATAAAATTATAATGTTAGTGAAAAAACAAATAGTTCCGAATTTATTTACTTCACATAAATGACAACCATCTAGAGAGCTGATCTTAAACCTATAAAAGGACAAATCTTTGTACAACGGATCTCCCTATCCCTAACACCAAATCTAAAGCATGCCATATATATATTTGAAATAATATAATCGATAAATAATATAATCGATATTTCCTACTTTGCTGTCATTCAATGTTTATCTATCACACATTTGAGACCCGTCAAAATTAAGATTGCGTAAATATTGGATATGGCAAAACAAATAAAATAACTTGCGAATTTTTTCCGAGCTAACTATTTATACAGCAAAATTTGCTGAAAACCAATTAAATTCTGCTGAAAGGTGGCTAAAAGTATTAAATTAATGCATTGTCATCGTGTTTTGAGCTATGCTAAAAGTTTCAATTGTCTAGCTATTCGGGAAGTTTGTTAGAAATCGATTGCCAGATTTGTACCGGACAAACAAACAAACAAACAAGAAAGCAAGCTAATAAAAACGCAATAAAAATGGATTCGGTTATAAGCTAAATTGCAAAGCATTTAGCAAATTTAGGTTTAATGTTGCTATGCTAAAACTCCTGTTCTCAAATAAAATTACATCGGAGTAAGAGCTTAAAAGAGGGGGTGAATGATGGATTAGCTAAAATATTCAGGATTCGTCTTTTTTCCCTTTACCTCTAACTATGTGACTAAGAAAACTACAATTCAATTCATAGTGGTGAAATACATTTTTTAAACCTTTTTTTTTTACAGAAAACTTTTAAATACAACCTTTTGAATCTCTTATATTTGTATCGACGCCATGTTGGAGAAGCCATTGAACCACTTCCATATTGCCTTCTTTGGCAGCCATTATCAAATGTTTGCAGTCTGTTGTTTTGAAATTTTCAGTTCTCTTCACTCTCGGTGGTTTGGCTGGACTGGGATTTGGATGGATGTTAACTTTAACATCTATAAACAAAAAGAATATAAATTATTATGTGAACAACATTTTTAGTTAATTACAGCCCTACTCATATCATAAGCTTTAAAAGAACTAAAACTAGACTTTGCGAAGCTCTATCATTGAAGCGAGCGTAATACAATAAATATAATACATGATATTAAGCAAATAAATAGTTAATACTGATAAGTTGATAGTTAATAGATGACGATTGAAATAGAGATCGCTGAACATGCAGTGGGGGAGAAGTGCCTTTATACTATTTCAACTTAAACGCCCCGGCCATGTGAAATATTATAAAATATATCACTTCACTATACAAAAACTTCAACCCGTATCAAGTTGAAATATTACATGCTTGTTTCAAATTTTCTTTAGACGATGTATACAAAGTTTGATTAAAGTCATACATTAAAGGCTCATATTAATTGAAGCTAGGGTTGGGACTTCGATTCCGATATATCGAAAATATCGATATATCGGACCAAAAAATATCGATATTTTATATCGATATTGTACTATACTATCTTTCGATATATCGGCAACATCGATATTTTTAAAAAATATCGAAAATCGATATTTCGAAAACTCCGATATATCGAGGTTCTCGATATATCGGAAATATCGATATTGTCTTTCGATATGTTCACTAATATCGATGTTGAACCACTCGATGTCATATATCGAAGGTATCGATATTTTCTTTCGATATCCCAACCCTAATAGAAGCTGACTTACGCTCGCTTCAATTAATGTAAAACATGCCATAGCTCTCTTTGAATCTAACCCAGATTATTGTTAGGCCTCGGGTACGATACGAGTGACGTTCAGCGATGGGCGGCAGAACGGCAAAGATGTGCCACGTGCCGCTTACGTTTATATTTTCATTGAGTTGAATAGAAGTAGAGGAAGGACGGCTATGACAAGCACGAGCGTTTGAGCGAAAGCACCTGTCACAGTCACAAATCACAAAGAGGAACTTGGACAAGTGAGTAGTTTAAAGTACGTAGGAGTGATGGCGAGTGCTGCAGGTGGCATGTGTACCTGCAAGAGCTGTAGCTGCTGGAAGAGCTAGAGGAGAGAATTGCAGCTACAGGTAGACTCTATCATGCCATGAACAGAGGGTTCATCAGCAAAGCAGAAACGAAGATGACTGTCTTCAAAACTGTTTATATACCCACACTAACGTATACTTGCGAATCGTATGCGTTAACAAAGAAGAACCTCAGTCGCATTCAAGCAACTGCAATGTGTTATCTAAGGAAGACAGCAGACAAGAAATGAGAGACATTAGACTCGGATACAACCCGCAACGCTGAAGGTTAAAAACTCTCAACTACGATGGTTCGGACACGTGAATAGGATGAGCACCGAAATACTTCCCCGAAGAGTCATTAGGTTTGTTCCAATAGAGCCTCGGACGGTTCTAGAACTGCCGGGAGCATGCGCAGTATCGAAAGACCGTTCCTACACGCTTCTCGGACGGTTCTGGAACTTTTAGTCCCGTGTTCCAACAGAAAGACGAACGGTTCTGGGACAGTCCTAGAACCGTGAAAACAGTTCCCGGACTGAAGCAGGAACTCGACCAGAACTACTAATACTACTAATATACGGAGGCGTGTAGGTTACACTACACGTTTACTACTGTTTACTACTGTCTAGCACGTTTACTGCTGTCTAGCACGTTACTACTGTTTACACGCTTACTACTGTTTAGCTATAACCTAACATTTGTTTTCGTTTCTTTTCTTGATATTTCTGTTTCCTAGCGTGTTTTGTTTCTCTCTCCTCATTTAATATATTATACTACTTCTTTCTTCTTTACGTATTATTTTTTATCATGATAGTACATTGGAATAATAAAATATAATTTATATTTTATATTATTTATTCCTCTTGATAATTAAAATTTCTCATAGCGACTTTGAGTCCTTTATAAGAATTACTACCTCCGATCTTTTTGTGTGTACATCCGCCGATGATTTACAGACTAGAAAAAAAAAAAAACCAGATAAATAGTTCTTATAATTTTCTTTTTTGTAGTTTTGAACCCTTTATTTGTAAATATTTCTTAAATGTGTGGTTGACCTTTTCTTATATAAGGGTTTATTTTTAATAAGCCAAGATAAAATTCACATTTTATCATCCGTAACTTGATTCCGAGATCTCTGTAAAGGAGGGGTCTTACGAACCCGGGAATATCATTAAAATCCGTTACATATAAGTACGTCTGTGTATGTACGTTCGTATGTAACTAAACCTTTAGTAACATATCGCTTAAAGACATATCGTATTGAGATGCGGTCTGCGGCATTTTTTTCAACTTTTGTCGGAAAAACTGATGGCGACAAACCCAAAAATCGTAGCTCACGACGGAGCTGTAGTCACTTAAGCACAAAATAGGTCTGTCGACGATAACTTCAGTAGACATTATTTGATTTCTATTTTGTTTGGGGTATAAATTATGTGTCCTATTTGGTAGATTGTACCTATACTTTTTGGGCACAAGCGGATTTGGAGATATGGGCATTTTAATGTTTTTACTTCCATGAAAATGGGTGTAAATACTGAGTTCTCTCTTGATCGCGTATTGACTCCACAACATTTCATGGAAGTCATGTGTGGGATTTCCATACCGGTACTTTTTATATGATTTAAAAGTTAATGTTTAAAAAAATTACAATTTATACAAACAAATTTTTAATAGGAAACTGAAACTAAAAGACAGGATTGTTACGAGCCTGACGAATCCCAAATGTGAGAGCGAAATATAATCATTCAGAAATGACAGTGTGATAAATTTGTAACTGAAACTATTTGCCCTAATGTGCATTCTTATAAACTTTGTTGAGTTTAACAATAGAATATGTTCACGTAAGTAATCCATTTCTGAGTGAATATAAACAAAACAAGTGGAGAGATACGAAGAGGAAAATTAAAACAAGATAAAGAGAGGTAACATGAAGGTTGCAGTTCTGAAAGAGTTCTAAAATCGTTCCAACAGGCTCCTGTTTTTGAATCAGTTCTGAACCAGTCCTCATAGACGCATGCGCATTAAAAAATCCTGAACTGGTTCTAGAACCGTTCTGGAATTGGCTGTTGGAACAAACCTATTGAATCCAGGTGTAAGGGAAAAAGGCCCTGAGGGAGAGAGATAGAGAACAGCATGTATGGACATTCCATCCTCCCTGGCTCGAAGAGGAATGCCTCTACAACGTGCCCGCACCTTGTCCAAGGACAGAAAAGGGTGCAAAACCTTTTGGTCTACCTCGATATTACAAGGTAGAAGAGGATCCAACTCTGTAAAGTAAAGTAATAGTTTTAGTATTAAAATACCCTGGTTGTTTAGTGGTTTTAAAGGAAGTTTGTCTTCTAAGTTCTGTCCTTCGTTAAATCGGATTTGCTTGCGAGGTAATGTACCCGACTTGAATTGATAAGGGCTATCAAGATTAGGAGAAGTAATTAAGTCGTCAACACTCTTTCTCTTCTCAAACATCGCAGCAATATGAGCCACTGTGTGCTGCAGCAGTGGCGATATCGAGCCATCTCTTTCCTCGCAGCTTATCGATCTAGGAACTGTAAATTATTAAATAATTTTCAGAAATGAATAAAAACATAAATAAAACTAGTACATAAACTAAATTTAAACAAAACATAAATTTCTCTTTATCTAGGTAGAAACTAAAAAGATAAACACTAAATCACTCTAAATTATTAACTTTGTTGCTTGTCTATTTATTATTATAAACTGTTGGATAAACCTATCTATATTATACTAATTTTCTTTAACTGAAAACTATAATTTTACATATTCGTCCATTCTTCCAACACACACACCAAAGATATTGACTTTAAAGAGAGAAGATTACAACAAGGTTTCAATAACCCACTGATTTTTCTTTTGACTAAATAAAGAATTAATTCGAACCCTCTAATATAAACATAAACAGTGTTATTATTTTAGTTTTTACCTTTATGAGGAGAAAGTCTCACTTTAGTCAGTTAACTTTGTTCCTAGTCTTGTTTCTTGTAATGTACAGTGTTATTCTTTTAGTTATTATCTTCATGAGGAGAAGGTTATGTTAGTTGTCTCACTCTAGTCAGTTAACTTTGTTCTTAGTCTTGTTTCTTGTAATGTACAGTGTTATTATTTTAGTTTTTATCTTCATGAGGAGAAGGTTATGTTAGTTGTCTCACTCTAGTCAGTTAACTTTGTTCTTAGTCTTGTTTCTTGTAATGCACACTGATATTCTTCTAGATGTTATCTTCATGAGGAGAAGGTTATGTTAGTTGTCTTACTCTAGTCAGTTAACTTTGTTCTTAGTCTTGTTTCTTGTAATGTACAGTGTTATTCTTCTAGATGTTATCCTCATGAGGAGAAGGTTATGTTAATTGTCTCACTCTAGTCAGTTAACTTTGTTCCTAGTCTTGTTTCTTGTAATGTACAGTGATATTCTTCTAGATGTTATCCTCATAAGGAGAAGGTTATGTTAGTTGTCTCACTCTAGTCAGTTAACTTTGTTCCTAGTCTTGTTTCTTGTAATGTACAGTGTTATTCTTTTTGTTATTATCTTCATGAGGAGAAAGTTATGTTAGTTGTCTCACTCTAGTCAGTTAACTTTGTTCCTAGTCTTGTTTCTTGAAATGTACAGTGTTATTCTTTTTGTTATTATCTTCATGAGGAGAAAGTTATGTTAGTTGTCTCACTCTAGTCAGTTAACTTTGTTCCTAGTCTTGTTTCTGTAATGAACAGTGTTATTCTTGTAGTTATTATCTTCATGAGGAGAAAGTTATGTTAGTTGTCTCACTCTAGTCAGTTAACTTTGTTCCTAGTCTTGTTTCTTGTAATGTACAGTGTTATTCTTTTAGTTATTATCTTCATGAGGAGAAGGTTATGTTAGTTGTCTCACTCTAGTCAGTTAACTTTGTTCCTAGTCTTGTTTCTTGTAATGTACAGTGTTATTCTTTTAGTTATTATCTTCATGATGAGAAGGTTATGTTAGTTGTGTCACTCTAGTCAGTTAACTTTGTTCCTAGTCTTGTTTCTTGTAATGTAGTGTTATTCTTTTAGTTTTTATCTTCATGAGGAGAAAGTTATGTTAGTTTTCTCACTCTAGTCAGTTTACTTTGTTCCTAGTCTTGTTTCTTGTAATGTACAGTGTTATTCTTTTAGTTATTATCTTCATGAGGAGAAGGTTATGTTAGTTGTCTCACTCTAGTCAGTTAACTTTGTTCCTAGTCTTGTTTCTTGTAATGTACAGTGTTATTCTTTTAGTTATTATCTTCATGATGAGAAGGTTATGTTAGTTGTGTCACTCTAGTCAGTTAACTTTGTTCCTAGTCTTGTTTCTTGTAATGTAGTGTTATTCTTTTAGTTTTTATCTTCATGAGGAGAAAGTTATGTTAGTTTTCTCGCTCTAGTCAGTTAACTTTGTTCCTAGTCTTGTTTCTTGTAATGTACAGTGTTATTCTTTTAGTTATTATCTTCATGAGGAGAAGGTTATGTTAGTTGTCTCACTCTAGTCAGTTAACTTTGTTCCTAGTCTTGTTTCTTGTAATGTACAGTGTTATTCTTTTAGTTATTATCTTCATGATGAGAAGGTTATGTTAGTTGTGTCACTCTAGTCAGTTAACTTTGTTCCTAGTCTTGTTTCTTGTAATGTAGTGTTATTCTTTTAGTTTTTATCTTCATGAGGAGAAAGTTATGTTAGTTTTCTCGCTCTAGTCAGTTAACTTTGTTCCTAGTCTTGTTTCTTGTAATGTACAGTGTTATTCTTTTAGTTATTATCTTCATGAGGAGAAGGTTATGTTAGTTGTCTCACTCTAGTCAGTTAACTTTGTTCCTAGTCTTGTTTCTTGTAATGTACAGTGTTATTCTTTTAGTTATTATCTTCATGATGAGAAGGTTATGTTAGTTGTGTCACTCTAGTCAGTTAACTTTGTTCCTAGTCTTGTTTCTTGTAATGTAGTGTTATTCTTTTAGTTTTTATCTTCATGAGGAGAAAGTTATGTTAGTTTTCTCACTCTAGTCAGTTTACTTTGTTCCTAGTCTTGTTTCTTGTAATGTACAGTGTTATTCTTTTAGTTATTATCTTCATGATGAGAAGGTTATGTTAGTTGTGTCACTCTAGTCACTTAACTTTGTTCCTAGTCTTGTTTCTTGTAATGTAAAGTGTTATTCTTTTAGTTATTATCTTCATGAGGAGAAAGTTATGTTAGTTGTCTCACTCTAGTCAGTTAACTTTGTTCCTAGTCTTGTTTCTTGAAATGTACAGTGTTATTCTTTTTGTTATTATCTTCATGAGGAGAAAGTTATGTTAGTTGTCTCACTCTAGTCAGTTAACTTTGTTCCTAGTCTTGTTTCTGTAATGTACAGTGTTATTCTTGTAGTTATTATCTTCATGAGGAGAAAGTTATGTTAGTCGTCTCACTCTAGTCACTTAACTTTGTTCCTAGTCTTGTTTCTTGTAATGTACAGTGTTATTCTTTTAGTTATTATCTTCATGAGGAGAAGGTTATGTTAGTTGTCTCACTCTAGTCAGTTAACTTTGTTCCTAGTCTTGTTTCTTGTAATGTACAGTGTTATTCTTTTAGTTATTATCTTCATGATGAGAAGGTTATGTTAGTTGTGTCACTCTAGTCAGTTAACTTTGTTCCTAGTCTTGTTTCTTGTAATGTAGTGTTATTCTTTTAGTTTTTATCTTCATGAGGAGAAAGTTATGTTAGTTGTCTCACTCTAGTCAGTTTACTTTGTTCCTAGTCTTGTTTCTTGTAATGTACAGTGTTATTCTTTTAGTTATTATCTTCATGATGAGAAGGTTATGTTAGTTGTGTCACTCTAGTCACTTAACTTTGTTCCTAGTCTTGTTTCTTGTAATGTAAAGTGTTATTCTTTTAGTTATTATCTTCATGAGGAGAAAGTTATGTTAGTTGTCCCACTCTAGTCAGTTAACTTTGTTCCTAGTCTTGTTTCTTGTAATGTACAGTGTTATTCTTTTAGTTATTATCTTCATGAGGAGAAAGTTATGTTAGTTGTCTCACTCTAGTCAGTTTACTTTGTTCCTAGTCTTGTTTCTTGTAATGTACAGTGTTATTCTTTTAGTTATTATCTTCATGAGGAGAAAGTTATGTTAGTTGTCTCACTCTAGTCAGTTTACTTTGTTCCTAGTCTTGTTTCTTATTAAATACATAAAATTACCTACTCCTCATGAAAATAAAATGTATAGGAATAAAATTGTATAGAACTGGAACCAACTTATTGTTAAATAATAATGAACCAATATAATATTTATTAGAGCTCTTAATAAAAAAGAAAATATATATATATATATAATTTTACCCAAATCTAACTCGTGTCCAATATCATCCATTGTTAAGAATTATTCATTTTGTACAAACTTTATTGAATACACTTTTTTTTATATAAAAATCAGTATATAGACACATAAATATATATATTATTTTTAATTTTAAATTTAAAAATAAATTTGAATACACATGAATTATATGTATATTGAAAAGCAAAAACAAAAGAACAATTCGATGAAATATAAACTCAAATACTGACGCGTTAAATTTATTGAAACACTAAATGAAAGAAAATAACTGTTCAATTACAATTTATTTGTGTTATCAGGTTTTATTTTATATTCTCAAGAGATAATAAATATAGAAATGATAAGAGTATATGATAGAGAATATTGGGTATATGAGTAAATGTCTTTGAGAAATTGAGGTAATCAGTAATCTTATAATATGTGGACGTAGCTGTAATGTGTAATTACACACACTTTACTCTTATCTGTTATATAAACATTAGTTACACACGAACGTACTTACATACATTCCATTAAAAACGATATGAGAACTAAAATGAACGTTAAATTACATTTTACCTCCAGCGGTGAGAAAAAGTGAACTTTCCTCCCTAGTTTACAGGGAGGGAAGTTACTCATTGCACCCGGTCGGGTTAAACAGGGAGTAATGAAAAATATGGGAATCATGAACTTTTATGATTCCCTCCAGTGTTGCCCTAAATAATGCACCAAGTAAGTAAGCTTAGTGCTAAATTTAAAGATAAAAAGAACTTTTTAAGTACTACGTTTTTAAATTTTCTGTTGTATCATATGTAATGTTTATAATATAATTGTTATTGTTATATAATATATAATGTTAGTGAAAAAAAAATAGTTCCGAACTTATTTACTTCACATAAATGACAACCATCTAGAGAGCTGATCTTAAACCTATAAAAGGACAAATCTTTGTACAACGGATCCCCAACTCCAAATCTAAAGCGTGCCATCGATATATTTGAAATAATATAAATAATATAATCGATATTTCCTGTTTTACTGTCATTCAATGTTTATCTATCACAAATTCGAGACCCCTCAAAATGAAGATTGCGTAAATATGGGATATGGCAAAACAAATAAAATAACTTACGGATTTTTTCCGAACTAACTTTCCGCACAGCAAAATTTGCTAAAAACCAATGAAATTCTGCTGAATGATGGCTAAAAGTATTAAAATAATGCATTGTCATCGTGTTCTGAGCTATGCTAAAAGTTTCAAATGTCTAGCTATTCGGGAAGTTAGTTATAAATCGATTGCCAGATTTGTACCGGCCAAACAAACAAGAAATTTTGAAAGAAATTTAATTTATTAACTATTGTTTAATGTATGAATCTATAATGTCATTTTCTCACATTACCTCCACAAAGGGTATTATGGTGATTCATCAGTAAAACAAATAAAAAGTTAAAAGTGAAATAATAATTCCTAAATATAGATCTACTAATCCCTATGTTTATACTTCAGTTGTCAATACTATTAAATATATGACTTAGTTACCAGCTGATTCTTCTATCTAATTTTAGTATTGGAATTCAAATAATTACAATCTATAATTTAATTTTAACGTCATGAAACTTATTTAGAGAATTGTTAATATTATATCTAAAAATGTTTTCTGTTTTAAATAAATATAAAAATTGTATTTATTTGCTGTACACAATAATTTAAAATTAAAATCATTCCATTTTTTTTTCTCCCTTCTGAAGGTAAAATCTTTTGCATACTTGGGGAGTAACAATTACTTTTACCTCCAGCGGGGAGAAAAAGTGAACTTTCCTCCCTAGTTTATAGGGAGGGAAGTTACTCATTGCACCCGGTCGGGTTAAACAGGGAGTAATGAAAAATAAGGAAATCATGAACTCTCATGATTCCCTCCAGTGTTGCCCTAGATAAAGCACAAGTAAATAAGCTTGGTGCTAATACACATTTCATTTACTAACTTTTGTTTAGTGTCGAAATCTATAATGTCATCTTCACACATGTTATGTAACCTCCACAACGGTTGCCATAGTGATTCATCAGTAAAAGAAACAAACAAGTTAAAAGTGGAAACATAATTTCTAAATGTAGATTAACTAATCCATATTTAAATACATCAGTTGTCAACACCATTCAATACACGACTCAGCTTCCCTTTACTTCCCTAACACTTCATCGCTCAGGGTGCAATCACTTACTTTCCTCCCTTGGTGCGTAAATAACTATTACTCTCGTGTTTTTAACTCTCTCTGCTCCGCCTATGAAGTGAACGTTATAGTTGCCTCGGCTTCGCCTCAGGAACCAACTTCATCGCAGGGTGCAATCACTTACTTTCCTCCCTTGGTGCTTAAATAACTATTCCTTTACCCCAAAAAGGATCCACTACTATATATTACACCTACAGCCAATATTCATACAATATTGACATGTTATTTGTTAAACTTCAGTGTAACATGTGTATTTTAGTTTGTTTGCAATTTCTTAGTTTACCTATTTTCGAGTCCCTTTGTCTTAAAAATAAATCCTCACACCTAGTTCCTGAATCCTATTTAAACATATGACTATGTAAGCTACTATGTTCTATGTTACACAAGTATAGCCCAGAACCCTGAATGTACTGAAATTTTAGGAAATTAGTTAGATCTTTTTTATGGCTTTATACGTTTTGCGGTATGAATATAATAAATTTAGGGGCGCTACCC